>LQNK01000483.1:398130-412968 GCA_001586405.1 Phoebis sennae | reverse complement strand
TACAGAATGGGTAATAGATATAGTATTCATTAGTCAAATTATAATATTACTAGCAGCGCCCCGCGGTTTCACCCGCGTAGCTTCTGATTCCGTGAAAACTCAGGGATTAAAAGTAGCCTATATGTTATTCTGATGTATAAGCTATATTGTGGTAAAGTTTCATTCAAATCCATTCAGTAGTTTTTATGTGAAAGAGTAACAAACATCCATACATCCATACTTACAAACTTTCGCCTTTATAATAGTAGTAGGATATCTTTATTTCACACACAAACATCCATATGTTTACAACTATAATTTAAATTAAAGTGTTACTTCATGATTTGCAAGAGTCTGATTGGTAATTTATATAATATGTCAAAAGATTTGATTGCTGGTACGTTTGTTTGTTTGTTACCTTTTTTAACTTACAACAAAGTAGTTTCAACAGACTTTTTGCAACATTTACCTTGCTGACCTGCATCGAAGGTCTTCCATCAATAGCTGGTATAACCCTGTAAAATAAAAATAACAATTGTTAAAATAAAAACTTTTTATTTGATTTAATAAAAAGTTTAATGAGAAATGAAATTTTAGACATAGAATTATAGACATATATATTGTTATTATATTATTAGACACTAAAATAATTCGCTGAAACAATGTTGTTTAATAAACAAATACTAAGTTGCCTGCCACTGTTGATCCTGGTTTAGAAGCCATGTGTCACAATAAAAAGTTATCCCTGTACGCTTCTTTAATTAATTATGGAAAAGCCTTCAATCTTTGTTGCTGTGTTTTTAAAAGTTGATTAAAAATAATAATAATTTGTTAACTTATATTGTGACACAAGATAATTGAAATATTTTATTAAATCAAGCTACTGTCATCCAACCAAAATCCACTGTATAAAATTTCAACTAAATTTGACAGCAGATAATAAATTTAGTTTACAAGATTTGATTAATAACCAACACCAGGCTGGTGAAGCTAAAATAAGGATTGTGTTTTTGTCCTTAGGAGATAGGTAACCCAAAATAAAATATTGTAATATGTCCTGTTCCAAGTTTTTTAGTGGATAACACTATCGCTTATAAGTAATATAAGATCTAGCAACAGCTTTTTAGTTTAATTTATGTATCAAAAACAGATTTTGAACAAATATTGCCATGTTCGACAGCTCGTAGTACATACTCAATGGGATCATCGGGATTCAGTACAGCGAGCGACTCGGCGCTCAGCAGCAGGTACCCGCGGGAGCGGAGCCAGAAGCCTTCGCGGAGATCGAACAGCTCCCGGAGTCTTTGCTCTAGCCAACGAACACTGCGCCGCCTGTGCACCAAAACGAAGCATCGCTCCCGCTCATCACTAAAATAATTCCTTAAGCAAACTCGCACACGATATCTCTCTGGACTTTTTTGTATAATCGTGTGTCTTGAGTATGTATCAGAATCAGACATTCCAAGACTACTACACAAGGACATTTTATGTACCTATTTTTTGCTACTGAGCTATTTTTTCAAAAATATGATAAACTATAAGTAGACAGTCAATTAATCAAAATAATTCGGTGAAAGTTAAATAATAATGAATTCAGCATAATCGCATTTGTTACTTCATTTTCAAGTTTTCAGGCTAGTAACTAGTTGCATACTAGATACCTACTGATAGTTCACCACACTTGACAAATGACAAGTTTGACATTTGACACTTGTCTAACGAACGAGTAGAAACGGTATTGCCATTGATAAAGAAGAAGAAGAAGTAGAAACGGTATATTTGTTTTTTTCTTGATAACAGAAGCCATAACTATTTGCCAATGTCATGCTAAACATCAAGTATCGATAGATGCATACGCGGTTTCCATCTACCGATGTCGTTTGCCAAAGAGTATGTTGTTTGTGGGCATGAAGACCCGCTAATGCAGGGGCCTCGCACATCCTAATAGTTCTAAAAATTATGGCCACCACGTATATTAATCGGCTTTCAAACTGTGCCATTCTTTTAAGCATAAATTACGAAGCTCGTTCGTAAGATTATCGTGCCTTTAATTAAAGATTTTAGTTTACGCAAAACATCCGCAAACACCAATTTTAAAATTTATCAACTCTATATTTGTCAAGTTTGCAAATCATGTATTTTTAGAGGCAAATTTTATTAATTTGTATATTTCTCATTTTTCATTACCTAACGCCGCCCGGGGCCTCGCAAAAACTACCCGCCCAGGGCCTTGCAATAAGCCGTAGATACTGCAAGTGCAGATACTTACTACTAAGTGGTATTGTATAATGAAATAGCCGGTTAAGACCATCAAATAGCGTTTAGAATTAAAAATTGTAATAAATACTAATCAATGAAAAAGAGATCGTACCTAAAAGGAAAAGACGGGGTCTCTATTACTATACCTCCGCTGTCTGTCACCAAGCTCTATCTGCTGAAATTTTCAACATTATATCTGTTGCCACTATAACTACAAATTATAAAAAATTGCTCAATATTAGTAAGAGTCAAACTGTAGACTCTTATAAAAGTTTCACAGAATATTTAGTTCTAAATTTATTGTTCTGCCGACTACATCCGCGGACGTGAAGACGAGGTAATAATTGTCTATTCGTAGGCACCGGCAGTAGGTAGGCAATTTACGTCGTACATAGAAAAATGGTATTTTTTTTTTATATTTAATCATTGCTCACTCAAACTTTATTAATGCCTGTCTATTATTTCAATCCCTAGCATTTTAGAGACAAGTAAACTGACATAGAAAGGAAGAATCTTAATAAACATTTCATATTTAATGTCTTAATAAAAAGTAATATATTCTGTATAGGTGTCATAACTTTTTATTTATATAGTTTTTCATATCGGTACAGGTAAGGGAAATACCAAAAAAACATATGAAAATAAAGCAAAACCCACATATTTTTCTAAGAGCCTAAACTTATGACAAAACTTTGAAATTTCATTATAAACCAGTGGCCATGTAGTCTTGAGGCAGGGCCTGATGCACAACCGCTCCTTTGGTGTTTTATTTTATATCTCTTTTGAATTGTCTCAAATATTGAGTCGTATAGTCATATAGTCGTAAGTCATTGTAGATTTGGTTCAGGTAAACACTTTATTGGTTAACCATACAGTATTGAGCATTTTTTTTTGACCTTACTACCATAAACATTTCAAGGTAAGGTAAGGTGACTCATTGCATTTATATTTATCAAATGGGTAAAACAATAAGTTTTAAAAGTTCTGTAACAAAATAGAATAACCTATTCATGACTCATCAATATAAGTTGGAGATGGAGTAGAGCTGTACTTGACGGCCACTTGGTCTTCATAAACAGTTTCATGTATTATACTTTCAGTGGGTTCATTGATTCTTACAGAATCTCTATGTAATAAACCTAATTGGCCCTCCATTAAAATCTCAGCAATAGCCTTTTTAGCATAGATTTGTTGTGTAGGATCCATTTTCTTTAAGTCGGCTGCACAAGCCATAGCCCAATGTTTGTAGTCATCGGACTTTTCTTTTAGATGCTTGCATGCTAAATCCATTAACTCTTCCAATCTCTGCAATTTGACAGCTTTCTTCTTTTGGCTTGGAAACAGTGATGGGTTTTGGGAAACATTTAAACTTGATGTGGAGCATTCCTATAAAAATAAAATATCTCTTAAGTAAAAGTATGGGTTAAAACACATTATTATAAGTTTTGCAATGCCCATTACATAGTTCTTATATTGTAAGATTTTTAAATATTTGACAAATGATAATTTTACTTTGATTTAATTTCTCAAATTGTGAAGTATGAACATTTTATTGTACAACTCACATTGATATCTTTGTCAGTATCTTCAATATCCATAGAAATATTTCTACATTCCATATCTATAGAAGACTGTGAGTCATCTGTGCATTCTTGGTCTTCTAGAAACCGCATCTCATTGTAGTAGTAAAGTGTGGGCTTATAAACATCTTCCCCGGCTTTGAGAGATTGTAGATGTTTTCTGAGCTCCTTGCGATAACATGTTCTCAAAGAGTTAAGTTTTCTCTTTACATCTTCTTTTGTAGCATCAGGATATCTTTCTCTAAACTTATTAACCAACATGTCGTATGCGACACTCTTCTTTTTGCGGTCGTGATATTCTTTGCTCTTCATATTCCACAGACTTGGCAGTTCACGATAGAAGCGAATGCACTCAATGAGGAAACGTCTTTCACTATCTGCTAGCGTTTTTGTAAACATATTTTTAGTCATTTAAGTTGTTTGGTCTGACAACTCCTTTAAAATTTATTTACCTAATGTTTCAAAGATCTGTAGAACAGAACTGATGAAACAATGATAATAATATTTTACATTTATTGGGTCCACTCTGTGGAAAGTATAAATGTGTAAAGTATAAATATTATCCTTTATACAAATAATTAGAAACGATTCCTGATTTAGTATATTATTATTATTTTTTTTTGTTACTTTTAAATTTATTTTTGTCCACCGTTTGTACTTATCCAATGTCCTAGGTATATTTTTGTTGACAAATTGACTTTAATCAGAATTTTGAAATGTTATGTCACCGACGTCATAATTAGATCCACAGATTAAGTAGAGTAGCTATCTTAGGGCCGAAAATGAAACTGTTTCGAATAAATCTACGGTAAAATTAATGTTCAATGGAATAATAATCATAGCATCGTTAATGTTTTTGCTAAATCTTAGCGTTAGCGTTAAATTACGTGTAAAATGAGGCGTTAAAATACATCTTGACTACATTAAGGTTATAATACCGATTGAGCGTTATTTTTTTTTAAATTATGCGTGACATTCACAGTGATTCTTTTTTTGTTCTTTCTTTCTAAGAAGGAAAGAAAAATCGTTCACTAAATGTATCTGTTTCATATTATAATAAAAACCCGCGTCTGTTCTATACGAATGTATTCCATGAAATAAGGCGGCGTAAATGTAGCCAAGTGCCAACGTCATTGAGTGATTGAGCACGCTAGACTACGCGCTAAAACCATTTTATACGTCCAAAAAATCGACACTTTGATTATCGCATAACGTTAAACGCCATTCAAAAAGCCGTATACGTTTTTAAGCCGCGTTTACATGTTGGCCATGGCTTAGCAGACTTCCAGAAACTCAAAACAAACTGCGACACAAACGGTCGGCTGATATTTTTACGCTCGTGAGTGCGTTACTGCATTACGGTCTGGCAACTTGTTTCTTCTGTTTTAATTTTAAACTAGCTTTCCGCCCGCTGCTTCGCTCGCGTGGAGCCGGGAATTTGAATTTTTCTCGCCGTAAAAACCATGCTTGAACTTCAATGAACATTTAAAAAAAAGAATTGTCCAAATTGGTCCAGCCGTTGTTGAGTTATACGCTTACCAACACATTTTGCGATTCATTTTAATATATAAGATTAGGTTTCCGCCTGCGGGTAGTACTATAAAATTTCTATTTTGCATTTTCGTACGTTTCTTTAGTTGTAGAATTGCCATTTTTTACGATTAAGGAAGCGTATATTTTATAAAGATTATAATGTTTGAAAAATACATTAATTAAACTTTTATTTTATTTTATAGAATTTAGATCAACCTAATAAGTCCTAATTTCATTATTTAGGTTACAAATGTTTTACCTTTAATCGAAATATAAAACTATCAAAATCTGCCTGGCGGTTTTCATTAATTGACGCACATCTACTAACTAGTCAGACAAATAAACATAAAAAAAAATCATGCTTTTGGAGTCTATAAAATATCAAATTGCATAGTAGATAGTGGGATAAGAGTAAAAATATAATAACGGTAAATTCAATTTTATTTAAAACAGTCTTTTTTTTAAGATGGATAGATACCGAAAATTGAAATTGACATGTCAACCGTCATTTTATAATAAGTTGAATATTTAGTTTTGACGGATGCTTAGGTTTTGATTTGACTGACGCTAATATCGATATTTATTTTCTAAACCAAGTATAAATACACTTTAAAATATAAAACATTAAACAGCTTTCTATTTGTGTAAAATTATAAAGGTAGTTTACCTAAGTTTAAGTTTTTTGACACGGGGATATTGTTATGAACATAGGAGCGGAGGTTTTCATGTTAACTGCAAAGAAACCTGGTGTATCATCTTTTATTATAATTAAACTGCCGTTGGAAATGTACTATTTGTTGCGACGCTGAGCGTCGCCGGGCTTGCAACGGAGCACCCTCGAAGCAGGCAAGCTGATAGTCCAGCAAGATGTCGAACGTCGAGAACGTGTGCCCGCAGGTTTTGCGAGGAGTGACGCGCGAGCTCCGGCGCCTTGCCGCGAACCCTCCCGCTGGCATCAAGCTCGTGCTGCGCGATGACGATCTCACCGATGTTGTGGCTCTGATTGAAGGACCAGGTATACTTCATTTTTATCATGTTTCAAGTAAGGCATGCTTATAAGGGTAGCAAATTCCAAATGGGATAAGAGTTTTGGTCGAAAAGGACAAGTATTATCTGATATAAGAGCAGGCCTTCTGTGTATGCATCTTATGTTTACCACGTAAGTCTATGTGGTATGCCACTTAACTATGGTTAAGACAATTCTTTATTATCTATATCATATAATATCCAATGTGGCATACTGGCCCTTTTACATTGTTTTTGTGAAAAAATAGTCAAATGTTAAATGGGCAATGTGCAGTAGAAATAAATTAAGATAAATTAGAGTTCAATGTACCAACCAACACTGAAAAGGACCAAAAGTTTTGAGTTAGTGTAATGTGGTGTTGATTAAGAATTGTGATAGTGAACTATTACTGAAGCATATGAACACTTAGTTAAAAAAGAAAATACAAATCTTTAGGAGCCTCTACTATCAGCAGTCCATACCAAGAACTGCAATACCCTGAAAATAAATAGTTTTATGTTTAGTAATACAATATCCCTTTTGTCTTTACCATACCATTTTCTTTTAATACCCTTAAAGAGTATCATGTTTAAAGGCATCATATTCATAAAACTTATTTTACTGATTTAGGCCTTTTGTCCATGCACCAGTATTAATACTCATTTCATTTATTGTATTATTGCATTCATTATATATTGATTTGTTATTTCATATTAAAAACTCATAGATAAATATTTCCAGCAAACATTTTAATGCAGGAATTTTTTAGATCTTTATGATGATATTATATCAGATGCTCTTCAATGAGCAACTGATCATATTATGCATGATCAAAGATGAAAAATTAAACCTCAAAAATAACCTAATAAATATGTAACTTATAAACTGAACATAATCAAATTATTATACTTGAGTAAGCCTTTCCCGAATCGCATAGTTTGTCCAAAGCCTTAGCCATAAATCCATGACCACGGTAATAAGAAAGTTATAATGATGATATTTTATATAAATATAATTCATCTATTGTTGATTGTTTATCTATCTATTGTATATAATATAATTAAATTATAATATGTTAATGTATTTGAAATTAAATTAATCTACTTTGTTATATGTAATTCACATCAAATTAACTGTAACATGTTGTGTATACTTTTAATTGGAATGCACAAATCCATGCACTTATATATATGTATATATCTATTGTGTCATTTTGTGAGGCTTTAAGATCAGATTCTGTAACTATACCTTATTGAAATAAAATAAAAAAATATATATATGTAATTCCAAAAAAAGTATGTATAAATGTGTATATTAGTTATCTAGTGTCCATTGACAGAATATTTTTAAAATACCGGTCTCAAAATAGCTTGAGTTTTTTTTTATGACACAGTGGGCAAGCGGACTGATGTTAAGTGACTGACTGCAGCCCATGAACATCTACAACAACAAAGTGTTGCAGTGGCTTGGTGGTTTATGGTGTTTACACAATCATTGAAACATACACATTGATATACTCAGGGACTAATGCACATTTATGCCGACAGCACGCGAAAGAGATGTTGGTTCACCCTATATCAGATTCTCTTACTTAGGGCTTTCTTATCAAAATACTCTGACCAAATATAAAAGCATGTTCTTTTTTTATGTATGTTACCGCATATCTCTGACGTTTAAGGACCGATTTGGAAAATTCTTTTTGCATTCGAAAGAGTAGAGTTTCATTGTGGTTCCATAGAAATTTGGTTTAAGTATGATCATGTGAAAGATATTCCAGGGAACTCCTCGAAAATCAACAAAATAAGGTCTGCAGTGAAAGTTTAATGATGTATACACCAACTGAATTGTGTCGAGATGATGTGATTACCCTTCACAGGATACTAGAAAGGAAAAAATAATAACTTTTTGCCCAAAAATAGAACCGACTTCTTCACTTTAAAAAGTAGAAAATAACTATTATTGTATTTTTGTCGAAATCTATACAAAGTCGGTGCCTTTATCTATTTTTAATTTAACAAAACTTTGGACATTTATTATTTTATAGCTTATTTTAATAAAAAAGTGATACATGATATCTTACTACTTACAATTATTGGCGAAACAAATACTCATTAACAATTATATGAGAAGATTCATTGAATAATTATATAAATATCATGTGGACATGTCCATTCCAGCGGACACCCCGTACGCGGGCGGCGTGTTCCGCGTGCGGCTGTCGCTGGGCCGCGAGTTCCCGCAGGCGCCGCCGCGCGCCTACTTCCTCACGCGCATCTTCCACCCCAACGTGTCGGCGGCCGGCGAGGTGTGCGTCAACACGCTCAAGCGCGACTGGAAGCCCGAGCTGGGGCTGGAGCACGCGCTGCTGGCCGTCAAGTGCCTGCTCATCGCGCCCAACCCCGACTCGGCGCTCAACGCGGACGCGGCGGCGCTGCTGCGCGACCGCTACGACGCCTACTTCGCGCGCGCCAAGCTCTACACCGACATCCACGCGCGCTGCTCGCAGCCGCCCGACGACCGCCGCACACAGGTACGCCGGCTCCTCGAGTCTCGCTATGATATGTGTAGTTTAGTATTAGTTGGTTGGAGTCGGATGCCATCCCGAGCAAAGCGGGGATAAGGTTCGAAGCGGGCTTCATATTTTTGTTATTTTTATCAGTATAGGAAATCAAATAAGAAATATATTGTGCAGGAGGCGGAGAGCGCGAGCGAGGGCGCGGGCGCGGGCGCGGGTGCGGGCGAGAGCGAGGGCGCGGGCGCGGGACAGGGCGCGGGCGCGGGACAGGGCGCGGCGGGCGAGGGGCCGCGCGCCAAGCGGGAGCGCCGCGCCGCGCCGCTCGCGCGAGACAAGCGACGCATCCTCAAGCGATTATGAGCTCGCTCCGCTACGACTCTTCCTTTTCTTTAAATTTAATAATAATTAGGATTGTAAAAATGTTTCATTTAGTTTTATTTAATTCATAATAAAATTATACATATTAAAATAAGTAATTTTTAATTTACGATTAGATTGAATTGTCGCTGTCCTGACATCCTCTCGTCTCAAATAAAAATACTTTTTAAAGGCGGTTTATTACACACCATTTTACATTATCAGTAACCCGACCTTTCGAGCACTTACAGCGAGCCTCGGCTACCACCGCAACGAGCAACGGCAACGATCTGGTGGCTATTGCAATTAAAAAACATCAAACATTCAATGGAGAAGATGGTTTGAGGCTTACTAACACCTGGGACCCAGTAACAACAAATTTAAATTCCCAGACTGTACGGCGCACATAGCCTGCATTGTATATTTTTAAATGTGGTGTCGCAAAATTATCGTTACTGTTTAACAGATCATAATGATAAAATGTTTTTTCGTAAATTTTGTACAATATCCTACTACTATTATAAAGGCGAAAGTTTGTAAGTATGGATGTATGGATGTTTGTTACTCTTTCACGCAAAAACTACTGAACCGATTATTATGAAACTTGGTACACATATAGACAAGGGTTCAGAATAACATATAGGCTACTTTTAATCCCGGAGTTGTCATTTAATCAGAAGTTACGCGGGTGAAACCGCGGGGTACAGCTAGTTATGATAATAAGGACATTCCGGTGAAATGATATTCTTCCTTATGATTTACTTGACACCTAATAATTGCAGAAGACGGTATTTTACAAATAAAATGCGATTTAAATGATATTTTAACGCATAAACGCACTCTGTTGCATGCGTAGAGCAACTGCGTTTAGCTTCGCTTCTCTTGGTACAATATTTGTGCGAATGCTCAAATTTGTGGCACGACTGCCCCGCCCACATTGCCTTTCTACTTCTTTTAATGTTCTGTGGTTGGGACTGTGCGGCTGGTAATCATTGGACGGAATACTGCCCATAGGTACAGAGTAAATATCACGGCAATGAACCAAATGAAACAAATATTATTTATTAACAATGTCTTTATATTACAACAAATAAACATTATGTACAAAACTTTACAAAAGATAACAATTAGACAATATTTTAAAGAGACCCTTCTTACATGTCTCACTGTACATGTGACACGTTCATCACTGGGCTGTAAATAAAATTGCAAGATAATAATATTTTACCTTTGTAAAAAATGAATTCGTCTATATTTACGTTTTCTTAAATTTAACGTACCGATAATCGATTCCTATATATTAAAATAAATCATCAAAGGTCGACTAGCCGGTTTTTTGAACTTTGAACGCGCTTATCTCGGGAACTACTGAAAATTCTTATTGTGTAGTAGGCCATTATTTATTTATTTATTTTTATTTTTATTTAGGAAGGTATAAGGCTATATTGTAACATTATGCTGTGGGAGCGATGCCGCGCGATCCGACTGGTTTTCAATACTTTATTATTTCTATTAGGAAGAAAGTCCTATCAGTCTAATTATTGATGCTTTTTTTAAACAATTATCCTGCACAAATCTAAGAATTGAAAATAATTTGTACATTTGTGAAGAATGCTTTTTTTACTGAAGAACGAACAGTGCACATTCAACGTGTAATATCAGGCTCGAATGTGTCGATGCGTGCGCCCGCGGTCTGCCCTTCAGCAGTCGGGCTTGTCGTGCAGCGGGAGCGACTCGGGGCGCGCGCGCGGCGCGGGGCGCGGCGGCCGCAGCACGAAGCGGTGCAGCAGCGTGGCCAGCGCCGACCCGCCCAGCGGGCCCACCCAGTACACCTGGAAACCACCACATACACTTCACTTCTACCTGGCCCAATGATACTTGACGTTCAAACTTATTGGCACAGGCGACTACAGCATACCTAGTATTCAATTTTGTTTTGTTATCGTCTGGGTTGTTCGAGATGAATTTCTTCCATGTGCTAATTCAGGCTAGCAAAATTTTACTTTTTTTGAGTCTATGTAGGAGTCGCTTATGTATAAGCCCTTTCTAAATAATGTCTTTTTAATTTTCTGACTGACAAAAAAAAGGCAGATGTTCAATTTTAATTATGGTCAAGTTGAAATTTCAGTAACAGAGGATTATAATATGGCACCGGTCTGTTTGTCCTTGGGAGCGGGATTGTAGCATATGTTTAAACGAATGAAAAGGATTAGGTATATTTAAAAATGTATAAATATGTAACTGACCCAGTGGTCGCTGGTGAAGTGCTGCAGCAGCGCGGGCGCGAAGCTGCGCGCCGGGTTGAGGCTGGCGCCCGTCAGCGGGCCCTGAAACGAGTTTGTGTACACCGGAATCAATTCTCCACTTTATTGTAATATATCTTGAAAATATGAAAACGGAGTCTGAATCGATTAAGATTGTTAGTGACAAGACGCAAAATAAAACGAAAGTATAGCCTCTCTGACTTATTTCGACGTCGTGACCAATCTCAACAGAGGCTAGGCAAGTGCTCAAGTGCAAACATGTAAATTGTAAACTCTATACTCTTACAAGCCGATACGACCGTTTACGGCGCAAGATCGATGGTCTTACGTGTTCTCCGAGGCATCGGGGTGTACCAGCACCGCTGGCTTTCGATTCAGGGCTGGTATTAGTTATTTTTTACTAGAAAAATCTTAATAAGATTATTTTTGACTCTTACCGGGGTTGATTTTAGTCATAGCGATATTTAGAATATTTAATTTATATTGAGGAGGAGAATTGGGACATGCTCGCCAAGAAGCGATCCGAGTGGAGTAGAAAAAGAGAGGCCTTTGCTCAGCAGTGGGACAAAAATGGCTTAAAATAAAATATAAATAATAATTTATATAGCCGCATAACACCAGATCATATAATCGAATTTGTAAAATCACTGCAATATTTGATGTAGATTATGATTTTCCAAATCATACTGAAATGAGGGAGTCAACGTAAAAGTAAAGGAAAAGTGCTCACGCCAGCATAAATGAGACCCGCAACGGTGAGCGCGAACTTGATGGAGACGGTGGGATCCTGCTTGCCGTCCTCCTCGGCGCTCCAGATGCCGCAGCACAGCAGCGCCAGCAGCCCCGTCAGCAGCGCCTCCACGCCGGCCGCCGCCAGCGCGCCCACCGCCGCCGGCGCCGTGCCGCCCACCACCACGCCCTCGGCCGCGAACGCCGCCGGCGCCAGCGCCATCAGCCCCGCGAAGCCCAGCACGGCGCCGACGATCTGCGCCAGCGCGTAGCCGAGCGCGGCCGGCACGGGCAGGCGGCCGGCCAGCGCGGCGGCCAGCGTCACGGCCGGGTTCATGTGCGCGCCGGACGCCGGGCCGAACGCCTCGATGTTGGCGAGCACCACGAAGCCGAACGCGAGCGCGGGGTGCGTGAGCGGCGCGCCGGTCGGCAGCAGCGTGGCCACGCCCAGCAGCACCAGCAGCGCCGTGGACAGCAGCTCGGCCAGCAGCGCGCGCCACCAGCGCTTCACCCAGCCCGACACGCCGCGGGCCCCTTCTGCGACATTACAATTGACGCCTTAGATGAACTAAATTGTTTCACTATATACGGTGAGTTTTTTCAGTAGTCTTCAAAGACTATATTCTAAACATTGCGTAGTCTCGAGATTGATTTTAATGGCATTACAAACCTTTTGTAAAATTCGTTAACGGAACTAAGTTCGTAGTATATTTAGTTAATTGGGCACCAGACTTATTTTATTTATTGAAATCAGTAACAATTCAATTTTTTATGAGTTTATAACTATGTGTTTCACCCGGCTTCTCTCCCATGCACGTGATATGTCATATAGCCGATATCCGATATCTTTTCAAATCGAACTATATAAGTTATCAAAATTAACGCATTCAAATATATTTGAACAAACTCTACAGCTTCATATAAATTGTATACTTAGATTGTAACCGTAAGGGAAGTAATATCATAGGTCATTATGTCGACTTAGTGAGTATATCAGAGTTAAATAACACTGTGTAGCATTTTGTATCCCATTCAAAAATCAGTACATATTTTAAAAATCTTGACAGCAATTGGCAGTAGAAAAGACTAATCTCGAAAGTGATTCAGATACAGCGAGCCGCGGAGCTAAGCAAGTAAATAAATACATCTGGGAACGCTATCATTCTCCCATAATGTAAATAGTATCCCGTCGAGTTAACAAATGGTACATTATGGACATCGGATCGTCTACGACCGAGGCCCGCCGAACACTAAACTGGGTTTGTTGGACAGTTATCGTCGAGTTACGTTCAGTTTCGAAATCAATGTAGCGCGGAATACCAAAAGTGATTAATTTAAATAATGAATACGATTAACATTAGAATGTCGGATATCGTCGCGCGTCGCCCTCGCAAGGCAACACACTCACACAGGCACACGTGTGGCGCGCCGGCGCCGGCCATGACCATCACACCAGTCACCAACTTAGTAATTCATTATTCGAGCAGTATGCAATGTGCACCTCCTATAAGATCTAGGTACGCCGGGCCTCGAGATCCGTAAACATAACGTCACTAATACGGAGCGCGTCTCGATGCCGGAATATGTTTACGGAGGTAACAAAAAATATATATTGCTCCGTTGAAGTAACAGTAATTAGCTTAATTTAATTTGAAGAATATATTTTTTTTTATTTAGTAAATTCAACTGGCGATTCTGGTATCTATTCGGTGTAATTCGTAATTTAATTTTCTTTACCAGAAAATAAGTTTTTGGAAAGAATAGCTTTATACATATTTCTTGATTTCTAAGTGGGAGTGATTTCCTGTTTTGAATTTACATAATTCGGTAGCACGGGTCGTCGATTATTTTTTGGTACTCGCTTTATATCATAGTTGGGGCTTAGTCAGTAAGCAAAATATTGCTATCGTTTGCCGTTCATACCATTCGGGAAAGTATTTACTATTTACTTATTAAGCTCTACTGAAAGTGCGATGATGACATTCCTACAAGTCAGTCATATCCCCATTAACCATGTTAAACATATCATCTGCAATTATAATATACAATAATTGCAAATAATCCATGTCTATAAGGATTTCGTGTGCTTGAAACCACTGAAATAGAACCAAAATATAAAGTTTACTTATACAATGCGATGAGCTAAATATTTATTTATTAATTTTAAACAATAATAACGATCTTGTGAAATGTTATAAATGGGAAGTTTACGATAGTGGTATTCGTATTTTAATAGAATGTTGAGATAAATAATGGGACACTATTATAAATAGATTGCGGATGTCTTGCTACACGGCGCGAAAAATATACGAATATCACAACACATGCCGGCGCCCGCGCCACCTCGAAAATACATTTTTGTTTTCAGTATGTTTAACACTGAGCTTTCAACCGCACATTTAAAAAATATCGTATTTTACTATCGTAGGTATGTCACGTATTCTTCCGTCCCGGTTATGAGGAGGGTAATGTATGGGTACTGACCGTCGGTCGGCATTTGAGGGATGTTGACGGAGCGGTCGGTCGAAACGAATGCGAGTTCAATAAGCGCGGGGCGCGAACACACTGGCGACTGGCGCGTGGCGGCTGCGGCTAAGTCGCGGCGGCCGAGCGCCC
>LQNK01000483.1:358903-381909 GCA_001586405.1 Phoebis sennae | reverse complement strand
TTCAAAGAAAGTAAATGACTTATAAGATGGAAATTCGGATTTCAATTATAAGATCGGTTCTATACGAACCAATATAACAAAAGTTAGGAGTAATTTGCATGACAATTTCGCTGGTCTTATTGCTAATACTAACGAGAAACAAACAATAGCGCAAACGAATTCGCTGGCTCATCATTAAATCGAATATTTGATTATTTGGCATTGCTTCGTGACAATGTAGTTGCCGATTTCGATGTGTATCATTTGGAATGTTGCATGGTTTTCAAATTAAATCTACATGTTTTCGGTGACTAGTTGGCATGGCGCTTCCTTTCTTATCATGGCTATCATCAGCAATATCATTGTCATGACGCAATTGATCAGGAACTCCCACTGAATTGGATACCTTATTAACTATTTTAAATATAACCAATTTTGTACCTAATTGTTGTATTTATACGGATTCTTTTAGCGTAACTTAAATGTTTCCAAATTTACACAATACGTTCAATGTATTTTGTAACACTAAAGGTATATCAAAAGTGGGATATCCAAACAAATATTGTGTTTAATAATAATTTTTAAACCTTCTTTTTTCTCCTTTCCTGCTGCTGAACAGAAGGAGAGAAGGGGACAGTTTGAATCTATCATTACCTACATAAAGTAGTTGTTGAATATATAGATTTGTTAAAAATTTAAAATTCTAATACTAGTGTCATTTAAATGAATTATGGCCATGGTAAAATTTAACGATTTTTAACTGCCTCTCGCCTAATAAATTAGTATTATGTAGATTAACTTCGTAGTTTTGAAGTTGTCAATGCAAGAATTTATGTAATTTTATCTCTCATATCTTGAGGTGTTTACTGTTGTAGTGAAATAAAGGTAAAACAAATGATCCGTTTTTTATTTCTATTGCATGTTTTTCCGGTCATGCATGAATCTGAATTTAAAATGAATTACTAATCTGTCGATTTGAAGCTGTGCGTTTGTTTACGGCTTTTTGCTTAAGCGCCATCTGTTGAGAAGTAGTGTGAGTTAACGCGACGCGTGTCGCCATCTAGTGGTGACGCAGGTGCAGTGCCCGCCGCCCGAGGCCCCGAGACACGGGAAGGCGGTGTACACGTCTTGCGCCTATAACTCGGTGGTTTCTTACGAATGCAAGTATGGATACCGACTGGTGGGAGACGCGACTCGGCGGTGTGGAGCTGATAAGAAGTGGTCTGGGACACAACCTCTATGTAAAGGTAGCTTTATCACTTTATTTATTTATCTTAATTCTTCAGGATCTAACAAAAACTAAGACCTGGAACAGCTATTAATTTAAAGCAAGTGCAAGGGAGCTCAAAAGTGATATCTAGTGATTACCTGCGTCCATGAAAACCAGCACCATATGAATCGCAGTAAGAGAGACAAGAGGCACAACGAGAATGAATAAGAAGAAAGTGAATTAGAAAACAATATTCACCTAATAACATTTAAACCTTCCTTAATCTTGTAGCATATTTTTCCAGAAATAAATTGTGGACATCCTGGACAATTATGGAATGGATGGCTGGAGAATATATCTTCGGGCACCGGATTAGGAGCGTCCATCATATTTAGATGCCAAGACGGGATGAGGATGGAAGGAAACGGTTCTGCGATATGTCAGAGCGATGGAACTTGGAGTCATCCGTTGCCAATGTGTTTAGGTTGGAATTTTGTCATTTAAATCAAAGACTGTCTGAAACTTAAAGATTTACAGTAAGAAATATGTGCTGTTTTAAGTTATTAAGTGATTTATTACATTGGTAACACTGAAAATTTTAGAATTTTCACAGATCTCGTAAAGAAATCTAATGTTTTATAAATAATATTCCAGCGCCTTGCGTAGTGCCTCACGTATCTCAAGGAAGAGTGGTATTGATGGAAAATAAAACAAATGAGAATGATACTCAAGATCATACACAAATAGTTGGCAGTTCTACTATGGTGCAACATGGTAAGGCTCTTGTAAATAAACTTTATAAAAATAGCTGCATTTTTGTGATATTTTCACCACTCAATCTACAATTCTTTACGGCCCTTTCTCAGTTTCCCATTCCCGTGGGATTTCCAAGAAAGAAGCTATGTCATTTTTCGGATTTAAAAATATATCGAAACAAAATTTCATCCAAATCGTTACTATCATATTTATAATATTAGTAAGGAGGTAAGAATGTTTTTAGCTTTTTTTAGGGAAACCTACTATTCACTTTATGCCGTGTCAAGTTTTCACATGTTTTTATTTTCTTTTTTTTATTAGTGTCGAGAAACATCTAAATGGAGTCTTAATCCTGAATATAATATGTGCTTGCAAACACTTTGCACTTAATGAATTACCAAGTGAAATGTTTGACTCCAGATCGACGATCTCCTTTTATGAAGTATGACGGAAATTTAGGAAACGATAGAAGTAAATTTGATCATAAGGTGTTTGATCTGTTTCAGGTGAAATAATAGTGGTCGAATGTGAGAAGGATTACGAGTTTCCATCAATGAATGCGGCGATCACTTGCAACAACGGGACGTGGACCCAGATACCCCGCTGTCAACCTGCAAGGTAAAATTCAGTTATACTTTTAAATTAAGAAATAAATATTACAAATCTTAAATGCCCATAGAGACAGACTTTACTCTTAATAAAATTTACCCATGATCATTGCACTCATAAAAATTGTAATGCCAGAAGTATCGTAACATAAATGAATAATGTAGACTAAAACGAAGAAAAGAAATAATAATATGGCGTGAATATATTAGATCCTAGTACATTTTTTGTTGATAGATTTGATTTTTATTTTCAGCACGAATAAGATATTGTTATAAAGACAAGTATTATTTTATTCCAGATGCAAGAAAATGCCCAAATACCCTAGACATGGTATGGTAATAGCGCCAAAAACAGAACATGGGATGAAGGCTCGATTCAGATGTAAAGACGGTTATGAACTGAAAGGAAATCCTATAGTTGTGTGTTCGTTTGGCACTTGGAGTGGGGAGACGCCAAAATGTGAAGAACGTGAGTTACCTTTATTTGATATCTAAGGCCCGGAATCGTTTTCACTAACGAGCGGTTATAATAAACCAATCGGAACTAAGTTTTGGTAGTTATGTTAACGCCATTATTATAGATACACTTTAGACCTACGCCTGGTAGGATATTGTACTGTCCGTAAGTAATACGACTCGTTTTATTTTTATAGGAACTGGACATAAGTTAGCGTGAGCCTGTATTAACTGACAGACAGAAGCGTATAACAGCTTATTGAATGTCTACGTAACGTAGCTCTATTCTTTATTAAAGCTACTGATTTAGATGGAGTGTGCTCTTAAATTATAAATTAACATGTTCTTGGTAATGCAATAGAATTATACTGAATGAATTTAATTTGTTTTCAGTGTTCTGTCCGTTTCCTGGTTATATAGAGAACGGTAAAGTTCTTCTAGTTGGTAACATGGGCTTGTATGACTATAGACCATATGTCAAAAAGGTAATTATTTTAAATGTCCTATGACTCTTGTAGGAAAAAACTATTTACTATGTGTATAAAGAAAATTAATGATAATACTTATGTGAAGTTGATAATGTTATAGTAATAATTAACTAATTGTAGGTAGTAAACAACAAACAGATAATGTACGAATGTGATAAAGGATACGTCTTGTCTGAAGGACCACCAGGTGCAACTTGTGTTGGAGGACATTGGAGTCCGAGAGAACTACCTAAGTAAGTAAAACATTTTTGATTTTATGTACCTCATTAACATTTTTTTCGATAGAATATAGATTACCTTGAACCAATCATTAAACCTACATCATCAATGGTATTTTTTATTCCTAGATGTACCCTATTTAGACATCCACGGATACGTTGGAGTCGTAGACGCCGATCTATTCCAGAGCCAGAGGTTCGACATAGACGATCCGCATATCTACGACAGTATTACACTAATCTACGCAAGCAAGCCTACACAGACTCCTCACAAGAAAATATGGATCAATTATATGAAAAATACAATCATGATACTGAGAAACCTACATTACGGCATGCTAACTTCAAGCTTATGAAAAAATTTGATCTTGATTTTGATGAAGATATGTTAGAACCAGAAGGTCCTGATGATGGGAATTTACCTACTGCTGTCTACACAGTGTACAATGTCCATGGAGAACCAATAGCACATAAATTTTATTCATACCAACCTGTTTATGAACCTGAAGACGATGAAATAGTACATCATGAAGATAATATTGACTACGGCGAATCAGCTGAGTTCGATGATTCAAATCTGACAATATTAAAAGGTGGTATGTTTCCTGATCATGAGCTGGATCCAAGCAATGAAATATCCGAAAATATAAATAAACTTAAGCATCAATATTTCGAAAGATATGTTGATAAAAGGCGGAAACGGTTTTTGAATTTAAAAAATGATACCGATATTGAATCAGAAGAGAGTAATTTAGAAACCGTTACTGAAATCCCGAAAGCGAAGTCAAGAAAAAAACGTAATGTTAATTATGAAGAATTTGAAACTCATAGGGTGTCTATTCCGCCAACCGAGGAAGTAATACCATCTAGTGAAATAGATGAATATTTGCTTAAGGTCATTCCATTGGAAACTAACTCACAGAAGTCAGATGTCAGTCAAGAAAAAGAAAAGGTTGTTATCCCGTTACAGTACACGAATTCGACGGAATTTGTAAATATATTAGACAAAAGGGAAAAAAGAACGAGTCGTAAAACGGATAGACTCAATCAAACTACAGCTACTGTCCCAAAAACGTAAGTAAAGTTATATAGTAAATTTTAACACAAAATACAAAGATGCCAAAAAGATCATTACTATAATATGAGTTAAAAAATGTTGTAATATGTTCTTATATACTTAGGGGCCGTGATGGAAAGGGCGGTAGAAACCGACAACAAACAGTTGAAGGCAAAAGCGAAGAGAAGAGTGGTAGTGTAGAAACGAAGGAGAGTCTTGAGAGTAATAAAACATCAAATGAAAAGGGTGGCAAAAAGGGACGACCAAAAAGTCCTTGCGAACCTATAGAGAGTGAACCGTATATTAACATCGAAATAGTTAAGTATGGGCGGGATCCCAATAACACTTTCAGCTCCGGTAAGTTCTTATAAAATCACAATTAGAATTTGCAAACCGTGACCAGATATTAAGTGATAACCACTGTCCATACGGCCGTAACTCTAAAAAAGTTACAGAAGGCTTGTCAGCTTCGTAAAGTAGAATATTATTTATGTACAAAGGAAAGTACTCAAATACTTACAACGAAATTGACAGTAATTTCGTTGTTGTTTTTTTAAGTCAAATCCAGTGCAAGATTTTAAATTTTTTATTGGTGTGAAAAATTCTGTTTATCTTACATTTTCAAATATATATCTATGATTAAACATTATAATTTGACTAAACATCTTCATTTTTTTTCAATACAAAACTAATTGTTTACAGGTACAATCGTAAGAGTAGCTTGTGGCAAGGGTTATGGATTAAACCTAGAAGCAAATGCAACAGCCAAATGTGTAAGAGGAAGGTGGAAGCCAGAAAAACCAGTTTGCGAAGTCCGTGAGTAATATAATAAAGAATGAAAACCCTTTGCATGACTCTTGCATTTTATAGAAACAGATCCAAACAACCAGCCACTAAAGTATGATATAGCGAAGGCACTGATTGAAACATTGATTCTATTAATATTATGTCACTTTTACACTGGATCTGAGTATTCTTTGAAGTCCTTAACACTATGAAATGTAAAATATGGGTTATTTTTTGCAGTGCCCTGTCATGTACCCACAACAGAATATGGAATATATACGATGTCTCCGAATGGAAATCTGGGAAGTCTCATTGCAGGATCGAATAGAGAAGATGAAAGAGAGCTGAATGAGACTGATCCGGTTCCTAATGGACAGATCGTACATTTTTCTTGTGAATATGGGTAAGAGAATGTAACATTTTGTTTGATAATAGTTTGACTGTCATATATCAAATATTAGTAACACAATTAATAAGTAATGGTACCAATGACCTTTTGAAGTCCCACACTGGTGAATCATTTTGCATTTTAGTTTGCTTGTTAAAAGTGCAGTCCTTACATAGTAAAATCTTTTAATAGGATTGAATTATAATTTCAGATACAATGTGCAAGGGCCCACAAACCTGCGTTGTTGGCTTGGCGAGTGGGCTGTGACCAGTATGCCAGAATGTGTTGCAGGTGAGAGATATCATTATTTTTTTACAATTAAATCCCTCTTAATTTAAAAGTCTTAAAGGATTAGTTACAATAAAGTATCTTATTTTTATGTTGTCTTAACTCAAACTCAAAGAAGCCGTTTCTCGATTTATTACTATAAATAGACATCTTTAGAAGCTTTTACAAGAGAGCCAAATACTGTATAAATTATTATGTCTTTATACTATAAGTTTTTCCTTCCAGCGCCTTGCGAGCTGCCCCAACTAACAGGAGCAACATACGAAGCCGGGTACCGCGCGGGGCTCACGGTAGCGCACGCGTCATCAGTGGACATCTCCTGCGAGCCGGGCAGGTCTCCGCCAGCCACGCTCAACTGCCACCTGGGGAGGCTGCAGCCAACTGTACACGAGTTTTGTAGGCCATTGGGTAAGGAACAATACTTAATGAGGAATTTACATAACTAGGAAAAGATTTGCAGCCACGGAAAAGCCAATATATGAAAAAATTACAGATGGTGATGTAGTGTGCGTTGTCATAGATTCTGCGGAGTCTCATTATTTGGAAGGTTAAAATTGGTAAAATTCAACACAATTGCTAACTCTTTCTTTAGAAGAAAAATTTATACAGCTTAGTAGTAAAATAGAAGTGAGTGTTTAGGAAATTAATATGAATTCAATTTTTTCAGTAAATGTAACTCGGCCGTGGATACGATCTAACTTCCAAAGCGGTTCAGATATAGTAAGAGAAGACATTTCTGAACTGGAGCCCGATCTACAAGAAGGAGCCATTCCTTGTGCACCACCTGAGAGGTATAAAATTTCCAAGAATTTATCAATCAAGGTGTTGGATGATGAACAATTGTGGAACAGCCAAAGAATCTTTTCAACCTACAATTTTATTTTCAAATTCATTTATCTGTTCATAATAAGTAAAGGATTCTTTGACTTGGTCAGTCAATATTGTAAACACGCTTTCATTGTAGCTTTGGTGTTCATTTTGTTTATTATATCCAAACAAATGAATCAAAATTATTCAATAATGTGTGATGTTAACAATTGGCATACCCCGGTTTTGAGTTCACCCAATTTATGTCTCATTTTATTTGCGGACTTAATGCTAAGCAAATTGCGCTCATTCGACTTGTCTCCTATCTGGGTGCACTTTGCTTGTACATCGTTACCCCAGAAACATGGGAAGCAACGAAAAATAATATTTTTGCAAAGTCTGCGTTTCTTATTTGCTGGCTGGAAAGACTGAAGGGAACACAGGCGTTCAGGGATGCGAAGCCCTGGTGAGAGCCTTCTAGGTTCGAAATTTTGCTTTTATAAAGTTTATCATCTTTCTAATCATTAAAATCCTAGATCATCAAAGATTGGACGGGGCATAGGTAAACTATGTTATGCCGTCATCAACGTAGAACTACGTTTAAATCTACGCACTATTAAACTTTATTGCCATATTTCTGTATATTTTATAGTATAATGAAAATAGATAGAAATACTATAAACTTCAGTAAGTCAGTAAGCCAAGTAATATTTAATAAATACAACGAGCTGTTAGTTCATAATTCTTGTTTAATTTGTATCTGGTGAAATTTATAAGGAAGATCAAAAAAAAGTAGTTCTACGTCCGCGCAGTCATCATCATCAAGATCACCAGAATCGGTGATTACTCTCTGATTTTCTTCGATTAATCTTTCTCTTTAGTTCCACTTCAAACGACTTCGAAATCCTCAGAAGGCAGGGCTTAGATGAAATATTGTAAAGGGACAGTTTTGGCTTTTTCCTTTCTGTCTTGGCCGAGCTTACGTTATGTTGCAATTTTTTGCGAGTGTGGTAGTGCATGCTGTAAATATTTTCAAAGATTATAAAGAAGAATATTTGTTCCTTTATATGTCCTAAAGGTTTTTATATTATTTTTGATAATACTTTAGCCATAAAATTAAATAATTATTATAGGGTGCAAGGGACATTGATATATAGAGATGGTACTGAGGTTAATGAAACGTATGATATCACGGATACATATCCTCATGGTATTAAAATAACCTTCAGCTGCATTGCATCCATCATGGGTGAGAAGACTACGTGGAAGATCATATGCGAGAACGGAAATTGGGTTGGGAAGAGTTTTAATTGTGGTGAGCGTTTTTAAAATATTAAATTTCTTGATTAGTTGCGAGTACTTTTACCTATTATAGGAGATTTAACTTGCGGAGTATTTAAGAAAATTATGGTCACTCGCATTTTATGGATAGTAAGTAATGAATATCTAGAAAATATCAAAGTAGGAGGTAAAAAAATTTTGAAAGTTGTGATGGGATTCTAAATTATAACCTCAATTTCTAACTAATAGTGTTATCATAGACATGAAATACTCAAGATTATTTTTTTCAGATGAACTGGACGCTCAAAGTGAAGAACTGAAAAATAATAATACCTGTACCTTTCGCAACGAAGAACCGCATGTCGTGTCGTTCTTTAACGATTTGGAGATTACTGAAACAGTAGACTTTCCTCCAGGAGCGACAATTGTTTCAAGGTATTAAAATGAAACATAAACATAACATAATAACATAATAAACGTTATACAACAATTCTAATAAGATGTAACCTTTTTTCGACTGTGTAAATTTTAGAATTAGTGTTCTGTTTGCAAGTTTATATCCCATTTGGGCTACCATTTAGAATTATATCTATATAACCAATTTCTGTAAATATTTGATAGGAAAAATAAAAATTCGGTGAAAAACCTTCTGCATATAACATAATCGAAGGCTTAATAATTTGATTCTGAATAATATTTTCAGGTGCAGTGATATCGGAAAGTATGCAATGACAGGATCACAAACGAGGAGATGTATCGGTGGCACGTGGGATGGAGTGAAACCAACTTGCTTTGGACTTAACCAAGAAAATGATTATGCAAGTTAGTTATTGATACGTTACTTATTTTCTGCGTGTAAAAATTTTAAGTCCATCCATGACATAATTGTATTCCGTTTTTAGAAAGTACATAAAGAGAATGTCTTGTTTCCTTAATTAATTTATTTAAACTGGTCCTGAAAAAATAAAAACTAAGGCATAAAGACCTTTTTTCTAATAATAAAATGGAAATATTGCACTGTGTTTCGTACGGTGAGCGTGTGCCCGGAGGCCTATGCTCCCATCCTATTCTAATCCTCTCCCCACTTCCTATCATTAATCCTCTCCTTATCCCCTTCCCTTCTTTCAAGCTGGCAAGATATCTGTGACACTTTGTTGTTGTAGATGTTCATGGGCTGCAGTCAATCACACTAGCATAAAAACTGGTACTCCTGATACTTATTTTGTTTAAAAATTCTTTCGTCTCTTATAAAATATTTATTAATTACAGTGGAAAAACCCCCCACGATACTGTTCAGACACTCCCAAGGACCAATAGCACAGACCAACGATGGAAAACTTCTGGTGTATCCTGGCACAGTTCTTCACATGGAGTGCTTATGGATGAGGAGGTTCGGAAACCCCAAGTGGAATGTCACTCATAATAACCCAGAGTAAGTATTTCAGACGTAACGTTATATTTTATTGGCTTTGTGGAGTGTCTTGTTGTGTTGATAATCAGAGCATAATTTTTTTGTATGTATGTGGAACTTTTACGACGAAGTTAATATTTGATTAATGTCTTAAACGGTTTTATACTTACAAATTTACCTAAAACGACTGAACGAAATCTTTAGATATTGATACCCGCAAGAACACTGACAATCAGCAAAATCTCTTCAAGGTTTTTTAATCTTATTTGAATTCCAGTCCAGAGCGGAAATACCCAGAGGGTTGGACAACAGACCCTGGTCGAGACAGCCAGCTGGAGTACCGCCTGAGCATCATGAACGCGGAGAAGGAGGACTCGGGGATATACAGGTGTGAAACCCCGGCGCGCCAGAGCCACCAGGTGGAGATTATTGTTGAAGGTAGGAACGATACTGTAGTCTTTTACGAAGCGTTGTAATGCTAATCAATCACTTTTTTATAGATAGATAGATGCATAGAAAAACCTTTGTTGTCCTTAAAACAAAGGCGAACTTTATGCCTAAATGGAATTTTGTACCAGTTAACCTTTGGTAGTGTAGTGAGTGTACGGGTAGCGCTTAGAGATGAAAAATTCGAGGTTACAAGAATTAAGAGAAACGCGGCTGAAACCGTGGAACTTAAGAGGTTATTTGTTTATTACTCCATAATCGAATTGAGCGGGTTTTTATGTAATTTTATAATTATTCTAATTTTAAAGTTTTTTTTTACTTCACAGGAGAAAACTAAAATCTTATTTCTTAGTTCCAAAGTCAAACTTCTCTCACATTTCCAGACGTGCACTGCCCCCCGCTCCCCATCCGACGCGGGCTGGTCCCCAGTAGCCTGGACACGCAACTTGGTAGTGAGATCACGTTCTCTTGTGCCAATGGAAATGCCCTGCTTGGAGCCTCCACGCTGTATTGTAGGGCTTCGGGCAATTGGAGTGCGCCGTTGCCTGTGTGTGAGAGTAAGTGTATTATTGTTATTCATATAATATATGTAATGCTAGCTACGTAACACCTTATAATATAAGGTGTTATATAGCTAGCGTTATATTTTTTTACAGGACATTCAGAACTTAAACAAGTAAAAAATAATGAAAAGGGTTGGCGAGGCTTTGTTGAATAATTTTGATTTATTTATTGAACGTTTTAGGCAAAAATCATCCAAATCGGTGTTCCAGTAAAATTAATCTGAGCATGAAAGTGTCGAATAGCGAGTTGTATACAATATTGTAAGGTTTACGCAATAACAATACCTAATATTTATCAGGAAGATAACAAAAAAGTAGTATAATCTTGTATTTGTTTTAACGCGAGTACTTTCCATTTTTAAATAAAATACTTTTTAAAGGATTTTAAACGCGGTTTATTATACATTATTTTACATTATTATTTAACCCGACGTTTCGAGCACTTTACAGCGAGCGTGGTCACGGGAGACTGAGATGGCAGTTGTCTTCATGAGTGTTTCAAAAATTGTGTGTCTACCTCCATTTATTTCCCCGAAGATGGTATTTGGAAAACTGGTTCGGATTCTTGCAAAATTGACTTACAGTGTCCTCTTGTCTTTTGGTATGCTTGACATGGGGTTTTAAATTTTTTATAAGTGGGTCCCAGGTGTTAGAAAGTCTCAAACCATCTTCTCTATTGAATGTTTGATGTTTTTTAATTTCAATAGCCTCGCGTACCAGTCGTGGAAAGAATCTATTCTCACGAGCGAGGATTTGTGGTTGGTCAAAGCGAATGTAATGGTTTGTTTTGTCAAGAGTGTGTTCGCATACAGCTGACTTTGAGTGACGCCTGTGCTTAATATCAGCAATATGTTCCTTTAGTCGACTTCCAATGCTTCTCTTAGTTTGACCTATGTATGAGAGGCCACAGTCACAGTCCAATTTGTATACCCCGGCATCTTGTAAAGGAATATTACTCTTCACTGGTCTCAAGAATTGTTGAATCTTCTTGTGCGGCTTATAAATAGTATTAATTGAAGCTCGTTTTAAGATCCTTCCAATCCTGTCAGTAACCCCCTTCACATATGGCAAGTAGGCTGGTAATCTTGGAACTGTAGGTGGCTTCATGCGGTTCCTCGGATGCTGGTGAATTCTACACACAGGTAAATGGGGTAGCTATGGGCTCTCCGGTTTCCCCCGTTGTAGCTGACATTTACATGGAAGACTTCGAGGAGAGAGCCTTGGCTTCTGCCCCGATCAAACCGAGGCTTTTCAAGCGCTATGTAGATGACACATTTACTATACTCCCCACAGAATACATACCTGCATTTTTAGACCATCTTAACTCCATTAATAATAACATCAAATTTACAATGGAGCAAGAATTAAATGGCTCTCTAGCCTTTCTTGACATTAATATTTTAAGGGGACGGGCGGGTACTATTGGCCATACTGTATTTAGGAAACGAACCCACACAGATAGGTATCTCAATGGTGATTCTCACCACCACCCTTCCCAACTTGCTGCTGTCGGTCTTTCACTGTTTCAGAGAGCCAACCACCTCTGTGATGCTGACCATCTAAGCGGGGAACTGCAGCATGTGAAGCGAGTCCTTCGCAGCAACAAGTTGCCAGTACCTCAACAGCATCCGAGGAACCGCATGAAGCCACCTACAGTTCCAAGATTACCAGCCTACTTGCCATATGTGAAGGGGGTTACTGACAGGATTGGAAGGATCTTAAAACGAGCTTCAATTAATACTATTTATAAGCCGCACAAGAAGATTCAACAATTCTTGAGACCAGTGAAGAGTAATATTCCTTTACAAGATGCCGGGGTATACAAATTGGACTGTGACTGTGGCCTCTCATACATAGGTCAAACTAAGAGAAGCATTGGAAGTCGACTAAAGGAACATATTGCTGATATTAAGCACAGGCGTCACTCAAAGTCAGCTGTATGCGAACACACTCTTGACAAAACAAACCATTACATTCGCTTTGACCAACCACAAATCCTCGCTCGTGAGAATAGATTCTTTCCACGACTGGTACGCGAGGCTATTGAAATTAAAAAACATCAAACATTCAATAGAGAAGATGGTTTGAGACTTTCTAACACCTGGGACCCACTTATAAAAAATTTAAAACCCCATGTCAAGCATACCAAAAGACAAGAGGACACTGTAAGTCAATTTTGCAAGAATCCGAACCAGTTTTCCAAATACCATCTTCGGGGAAATAAATGGAGGTAGACACACAATTTTTGAAACACTCATGAAGACAACTGCCATCTCAGTCTCCCGTGACCACGCTCGCTGTAAAGTGCTCGAAACGTCGGGTTAAATAATAATGTAAAATAATGTATAATAAACCGCGTTTAAAATCCTTTAAAAAGTATTTTATTTAAAAATAACAAAAAAGTGCTCAGATGCCAATATGACCTCATCAGCTTTAGATGACACTTCTAACATGTACACTTACCTTTATCCAGGTGTAGAATGCGGTGAAGTAGTCCACGACACACCACTGAACGATGGCGAGCGGCGTCCCAGAGTAGCTGTAGTTTCACGAGGAGTTGGAGGTCGAGCAGCCTTCTCCTGTCCACCGGGGTGGGCGCTAAGTGGACCCGCTGAGACAGTGTGCTTGCCGGCTGCAGAATGGGCTAAACCCTTCCCGATTTGCAAAGGTAGGTTATGGAGACATATAATTATATATGCCTCGTTTTTCTAGTGATTGCATCATTGACTACAGATCGACGGGTCTCGGGCTGAGTCTTCAGCCCCGAGACTGGAAGTTGGCGGTGCTGGAGCACCCTCGTGCCTCGGAAAGCACGTAAAGCCTTCGGTCCTGCGCCTGATCTCTAGGCGTGACGCAGTACTGCACTGTGTTTCGTACGGTGAAAGTACCCGGAAGCCTGTATCTCCATTCCGACAAGGCATCTGAGACCCTTTGACGTTGTAGATGTGTGTGGGCTGCGGTCAGTAACTTAAAATCAGGTGAACCACATGCTCCTCTTGCCTGCTATAGCATAGTTTTTAAAATATTAGTTTGTTCTCGCAGAAGTATCGTGCCCAGCGCTGCCACCGCCCGCCTCAGGCTACGTGCTGGGGCGCGCGCCGTACCGCGCGGGGGACGTGCTGCAGTTCCACTGCAACCCCGAGCACACGCTACACGGCCGGCCCATCCTCGTGTGCCAGGATAGCGGCAGGTGGAGTGACAAGCCCCCCACTTGTAAGTATAATAACAGTAAGTATGGCTTTGCTTCGCTTCAAGGTAAAGGTCAGCTATTTTGGTTACTAACATTTACTAGCTCGCTCCGAGCTTGACCTGGCGATGTGATGTACTGATTTTGCTCGTTTTTGTACTCAAAATTTTCTTTATACTTTCCACTTACGAACCTACCAGCTACTTCATTTTATCAAGATCGGGTAAAAAATCGGTTCACCTATTTGGGCCCCCCTATTTGAGCTTTGGAACTCCCCCATGGATTTTGCTTATCTTGGAACTCGACATTTTCTTTTATCTAAACTATTCCCGTATAAAATTTAATTAAAATCGGATAAACAGTACTCAAGCTATCGTTGGATAAAGTTTTTCATACTTACATGTACAAACATGCAATCGCCCGGCCATCTCGACTCAGACCTCTCTTTTCTCTGTCATTTATGGATTTGTTGTCATTGTGCTAACGTGATGTCTCTATTTTATAAATATATATATCAGTCACAAAAGTAACGAAAAAAATATTGGTTTATTGTTAAGTAACTCTAATTATTTTTAACAGATAGTCTAATTATTTTTATGTGTGTAATATTAAAGTGTTTTTGCAATTGCATAGCGTGTTTTGCTTTCGGTTCTGTTTTATTTTATTTAATAGTAGTGCAATTTTTTGATAAGTTGGTTCAGCTGTTTCGAAAACTTTGAAATTTTTAAACTCGATAACATCATAAGAATCTTCATATAACTGGAGAGTTTATTATTAGTTTATGTTTATGATACAAATTGATTAAAAAATTACAGGTGCGCAAGCATGTACCTACCCAGGGACAACGATATCTGGTCGAATGTCCTCAGTGAAGTTCTACTACAAGATCGGCGAAACTGTGTCCTTCACTTGCGAGCCTGGATACAGGATCAAAGGAGCGCCGATGTTAAGGTGTCTGAAGTAAGTATAATAAGAATGATTTTCTCTCAAAATATCTTATTACCTTGTAGACAAATCTATATCTGGTTACCTCTGGAGCATGCACTACAGGGCTAAACACAGACCTCCCTAGGATAGTCGATAACATAAAGGGCTTCCTGAAGGAGTTGGGTTGGCTCGAATGAGAAGTCATTCCCAACCACAAAATAGGCACGTAAGTCGTCCAGTTGCAAAAACCAGCCCGACCAACATATGACAAATGACAAAATCTGGTTATCTTATAGATACTCATTTTTGGAACCATAAATGTCTTTGTTCAAAATTATTTCAATAACATGTATTTAGACCATGTTTTCGCGTGTTTATCGTTCGTCGACTGTTATTGCTGACTATACAACACTAAAATTTATTTCCAGGAACAGAAAATGGTCGAACGCAATACCGCTCTGCACTCCGATTTCAAATTACACCTCATCCGACTCAATCGCTATGTTGAACGGCGACATCGACGCTATGTTGTCAGACGGCGCCATCTTTACTACAAAAATTTCGAAAATCGAATCTCCCGCCATTTTGACGAAAGAAAGCATCAACGCGGCTATGACTCGAGTCGCAGCCACAAGATTTTTGCGTAGATCGCCTTTAGAAACCATAAAGAATAGAATTTTCAGAGTCAACAGGATATTAAGACGGGAAACTGGGAGATAATTATTGTTTATGAATTCCTTGACATTTAATTGATAAATTTTCGTGTCCATAAATACAAAGTGTCATAGTGATTTTCTTTAAAGCTGTAAACAGCAACAAGGTTTCCTACCTATAAAACATTATTAAATAGTTTGAGCAATGATTTTAACATCCATTCTTGCTTTTAACTGACGGCAGGCTTTTAAAGTTGAATGATTTATTTATATAAATAAGTATAAATATTTATTCGTATACAGTATTTATTAAATGAAGTAGAAATTTTATTTTTGTTATATTTGTAAGGATTTGATAATATAAGACTTTGGGACTTACTGATTATTTATTAAGATGGAAGAAATTTGGTGTTTTTTTGATAGTCTGATCAAGAATTATTATAAGTATTTATTTAATTTATAAGTTATAAATTCTCATGACTTTAACTATTTCCTTTGGTACCAATTATTAAGGTATAATATTATTAACATAAAATGTAAATAGGCCAAAGAAATAGGATTACTCTCTGATAAATTAAGTATTAAAAATAGTCCTATAAAATTATATTGTAGTTATATTGTAACCTAAATATTAGGTAAATTAGTATAAAAATTGTTATATCTAATAGTTTGCTCAAAATTTTTGGAAATTTTTATCCGTTACGTATTCGGCTCAAGATTCGCCAAAAACTAAATATCATTGTAAAATAAAGTATTTATTTAACATTTTTTATTAATTATATAAGAAACGAAAAGGAAAACTGTCTTCAAAATTTACGAGTTTAAAATTGGTATTATTAGTTCAGGGCACGAGACTTGATCACTGTACGAAATCAATTCTGAATTATATAAAAAAAATGTTTTTTAAAGCGTTTAAAAATATTTATTAAACAAGAAATTTCAAAGTTATACAGAAGATATTTTGGATTACTAAAAAACGAAGACTACTTAAACATATAGTCAAAAATCGTTAATTAAAAATCAAAATCAAAACCAAAATTCTATTCTATTCTATTTATTCTTAAATCCCCTCTACACATCAGCAGAGGCATGCGTGGACGTTATTTGCCGATGTCGTCCGTGGACGTGAAATGGGGTAATATATTATATCCGTATGCATTGACAGGCGACCTCCTCGGATGTGTCTGCCTATGTGTAGAGGGGGCTTTACGCTTATGCTCAATACTTAAATAGTTTAAAAGTAACAGGTTTCTATGGTTTGTGCAATCGTTCTTTTCTCCGAAACTACCGGATGGATTTCAAAAATGATTTTTGATAATAGCAAGCATATTCTTGATGGATAGGTAAGGACTATCTAGCATAATAACAAATATATATAAGGCCCCCTCTACACATCAGCAGGGCATACGTGGACGTCATCTGTGATGGATGGCGGATGCATCGGCTGACGTAAATAACCTACTACAGCTTTTAGGAATAGACATATCACACGCATCGTCACCTGCAGAAAACGTCCGCGAATGCGCCTGCTGATGTGTAGAGGGGACATTATACGCGGGTAAAACCGAGGCATGTCTAGTGACCAATATTCAGAGACAGTGCTCAAATCTCGTGCCGTGTACTAAGTATATTCCCATTAATCAGAACCAAGTTTTTAAGTAATTAATTCACTTGAGTCGACAATCATGCATATCAAATTAACTTCATATCCTATCTTATATTCCAATAAATAGCAAGTTTTTTCTTGACGACTAATATATTTATTGTGCTGATATTGTGAATAAATAAGGAATCGAATGTTTGTATTTTCTTGAAATCCCCTCCCTGTATCCCTTCTTTTCCATAGACTTGCATTGCTTCCATAGACTTTATAAGCTAAATAACCATAACCCTACACACTAGAAATTAGAAATAAATGACGAGTTTTCCATAGATTACGGTACGGAACCCTTCGCGGGAGTCCGACTCGCACTTGCATAGTTTTATTTATGATTTTAAATCTATCGTTTTATCGTATCGTGTTTATACTAGTGCCGACCTTTATAATAATAGCAACTCGGTGAAGTAATCGTGTTACATACGTATACAATAATAACAAAACAATTATCCGACAAACCCGTTTTTAACGCCGGCATATTCTTGACCCAGTGATCGTGACTATTGAACCAAAAAAGAAACATTTTACATAATAACCAAACTGATATACATGACTCACGAAAGCGGTTCCTTCGAAGTTAACAACTATTTTATTTCTAACGTCACGTTGCTATGGAAGTCCTCCAATTCATGCGCGCATTCTACTTACGTTCCTGTCAATCAAATTTAATTCGATACATGTAATACGACAGTAACTTAACAACATTTTACATTACTCCCTTAGCTCACAGTAAGTAAACATAAAGGTAAAGTAAAACAGCAATGGTTATGACACATATTGAATTCAACGAAGCCAATGCACCGTTGCGTTCGGAAACGTCAAACCAAATTGGAATGCCTCAGTTCAACGCGCGCTGTTACCTGCACGGAACGCGTATCTTGTTTTCGCGCCAAAAGTTTTTTTGACGGACAATACACCGCGAAACGTACAGATAATAAAAGTGTTGTTTTTTTTTAAATTAAGCTAGTGTTTGTTCTAGTGTAAGTGTATGGAATAATATGTAACGATGAAGGTAGGTTAATCGTAAAACTCATAACTTACACGTTACTTCTAATTAAGATAACATTCTTTTGCTTTGTTTTATACACGTTTTTGCGTTCACTAGTTTCGGTATGCCGACAGATGACATTTATAACGAGATAATTGTTTTTGCTGTTGCTAGAAACAATGCAGCATTAAATAGTTTTATGCCAGTTTTCTAATTCTAATACCAGCTTCTCATTATTTAGTTATATATGTATTTATGTTTATAAAAGTGTTCTTAAATAAAGAAAATTCTTGTAAAGTTGACACAGACGGATTAACAGTAATAATATTGAGTTAAGTCCCATGTCTTGTAGATAAATGCTAGTTTAGCCTATTTACTCTTGACTTGAGTACGTAGTAAATACGTTCTTATCCTTGTCTTTTGACCGACTTAGTTGAAGTTACTCCATCTTAATGTTTATTTTTAATTAGTCAAAGGCTTCACCGAATGGGATCCAATGTTAGCTTTTCAGTAAATTGTTTATTTTTTTTTAATATGCGTGTTTAATTTTTTTATATTTTCTCGAATAAAATAATACTCCATTCCTTAATTGTGGCCCTTAATCGATTTCACTGTATCCTCGATTCATGGGTGATACTTATTAGTTATTAAAGTGTAAATTATTTAACTCCCAGATCTCCACTAGTTTCTATTTACTTCGGGATATGTTCCTTTATTGTTTTCAACTTTTATTTGGATACAGTCATTCAAGGCCTATTTTCGTCTACGGTTTTTTTTTTAATGTTGTACACCGGTGCGTAGCGTAGCGGTGCTGGTTGCAGAAATTGTCTCTGGTTTGAATTGGATCAATAATTTCTGATATTGATATAGTTCGTTTTAGATTTTTAGGTGCTAATTTCATGGAATTTTTAGATAATACAAAAAAAAATCCATGTTATTGTGTAAAAATAATTATTTGTGGAATTAAATCAATTGTCAAGTATATACCGATTAAAAAATATATAAAACCTAAAACCTAGCTTTGAACCGCAGCTGTATTGATTATGTCGTCTAGTTGAGAACTTCTATCCGTTTTCAAAAAGAAGCCTTAAAAGATAACAAGCAGAGAGACGTACTTATATTAACTATTAACTAACTTATAATAAATATAGCCTATGTTCATCAAGGATAATATAGGATTCCAATAGTAAAAAAAATTCAAATCTGTCCAGTAGTTTCATAGCTTATTCAATGCAAACAAACAAACTAAAAATCTTTCCTTTTTAATCGAGTAGATCGCAATTGCTGTTCACGACTTAAACAGGATAAAGTAAGTTAACTCTTATGTCACGACGTTAGTTTAAGCAAAAAAAACCTTTAAAATAAAAACATAATGCTCAGACATCGGAACCATGACTCCCTATCGCACAAAAGATTCCTTGTCGATAACGAGTGACGTCATAAGGCACCCTTAACGCACTAATAAACGTAAAATTTTAACAACACATAAGACACAAAATGCTCCTTGGATGAACGAGTGTGCAGGTTTGTTACAGTTTGTCTGTATGTATGGACGAGATAATCTACTGAACATTGATGACTTGACTTTTGTACGATTGTCATATTAGGTAACGGCCGTTTTCAATATTCTATCTATCCCTAGTATTGCTTACTAAAGTCAGACAAATCTATCTATTTGCACTTACTTTGATTTCAATATCCTAACGACTGATACATTTGCTATGACTTTTGTCTATCTAATGTCATATAATCTGACATAACAATCTGTCCATAATCATTGATACATTACTGAAAATGGCCGTAAGCCGATGCCTGATGAAAGTATAGGTAATTTTCAATAGCAATTAACAGGTAAAGATAGTGTCGTATACCAAAGGGTGTTACTTATATTGTTCTCCACAAACTATTTAGTTTAGTTTATGATCATCCTCTTCAATTAGGTATATGGTTGTATTATATCTACTATCTGTATGATTTCACAAAAGGGTACCACCTAAGCTTATGTTTTTTGTTCTATGCAGTAGGTACTATATTTGACTTTAATGCCGTCTTACAGAATGTTCGAGAATAATGTTAACTAGCTACGCCCCAGGACTTCGCTCCCGTGGGAATATCGGGATGATATATAGACAATAGCCTTCCTCGATAAATGGGCTATCTAACACTAAAAAATTCATCATTCTAAGTATTTTACGCTATCATCTCCTATTTCAGTGGGTTGCCTGGAAGAGATCAATTTTGAGTGATAAGGCAGCCCTTTGTGTTGTAACCTTAATAGAATTTAAGTTAATATCTTTACTTTTATCAACACAAAAAGTGTAAACAAATAAATAAAATAAAATAAAAATTTTTGAATCGGACTAGTAGTTCCTGAGATTATCGCGTTCAAACAAACTCTTCAGCTTTATAATATAAGTATAGATTTAAAATCACCTGAGATGAGTTATTTAAACGTGCTATTTCATACATAATTGCACCTGCACTCCATTAACATATTTATCTAAGTATATCACGTTTACTATAACGTGCTTTATGCGACATCATTTTCCTGATAATGTATACATTTTCTTGGTTTTTCTTCGTTTAATTTAAGGTAATTACGTATTTGCAATTCGCACGTCCGCTTCAAGGTGAAATCATGCTTTTTATTATTGTAGTTGTATCGTTTGAATAAAGACCTAAATCCATCTATACTATTATAAAGAGGAAAACTTTGTTTGTGATGAACAGGCTCAAAAAGTACTTGACTGATTTTAAAAATTCTTTTACCATTCGGAAGCTACATTATCCTCGAGTAACATAGGCTATTTACCATTATGCTACCGGAGCAAAGCCGGGCATCACAGCTAATCTAGCTAGTATATAGAATTTATACTATTTGAGGAGTAAGCGTATACATTTTATCTCGCTTTTTAGAATTTACACGTAATTTGGATAATGACGTTATAATTACTGGCTAAGAATACATTTAAAGACACAGTTTAAACAATTATTAATTCAATTAAAATTAAGATAAGTTCAGAAGATTTCGCTTCTAACAATACAAGAGTCTACAAGAGTCGTAATTTGTAAGCGATAAGACCTTGTAAATATCAATTTAGTTATAATTTTACTTACTATATCCTTTTTATGTGCAATTAATACGTAGATTAAATTGGATGATATTTTCAAAATAATACAAAAAATTAATAAGCGATTATCAACAATGATGATGTAATTTCCTTTGTATTTTTTTCTTAATTTTTAAAAGCGTTTTAGTCACTAAGTGACTATGTCAGTCCCACAGATTTTATATTTATTCTCTAATCTGTGGTCCGCCCATAAAATTTAATACATATAGGTATTTATGCTTAAACCTCTAGAAGAAAATTTTAAATAGTTTGTTACTGCTGGAAATTGCCTGCTATAAATTTAACCGTTTGTTAAATACGACTTGAGCATAGGTTATATTACAAATGTTAATAATAGGACGTCCTAATTAGCACTCGCTAACAAGTTTACGCAAAGCCTTTTAGCTACCTACAAATGCAATATAAATACTATTGTAATCCGCTTAAATATAGATATTACTTAGATGTATTTGTACGTATTCCTTTCGTTTTCTGTGAGTTATTCTGAAGCCATTCAAATGATTAATTGTTGTATTATATTTATCATCAGGCAGTTTTATTTTTGAAGCGATATTCCGAAATAATTATTTCATTATAAGATTTACTAAAAATATATTTATTAATTTGGAAATCCAATATCTAAATTTGCGTCATTCAAATTTTATGGTAATCGAAAAAAAAACAAACAATAAATTGTTTATAACCATTTATAAGCAGTTTATATACTTTATACTTTGTATTGACACTTCTTGATGGAATTGCATATCACTTTTATATAAAGACAAACACATTTTTATACTTTCAATTCCACTATATTAACACTTTTTACAATAATGTTTTATTTATTTAAACACGACCGGTTTCGTACATCATCGTCAGGTAGTTCAAATAAAATAAAATAAAATAAAATCTTCTCTCTTTCTCTTTTATATAAAAGTGATTTATAAGCAGAGTTAGCAACCGATTGACTTTGTCCCTAAAACACCGCGTGGCCATAAAAGATCCATAGACAACCCTCTTATAGCATACGGAATAAAACTTATTAAATATCTTGTCTTGGTATGATTGAAATATGCGTTGGAGAAAAGATTAGCATATCACGTCATACTTTAAATTCTGTGCCATAAAGCTCCAAGTGGCATACAATATCTCATCATCAAAAAATGTGTTTAGCAAGTCCAGAAATAAAAATAAACCTTACATCTTTTATATCCTGCTATTTCATAGATGATGGTTCCAGGCCCCCTATTCACAAATGCGAATCCGATCGGAAAGATCGAAAATCGGAACAAGTTTCATACAAATTTTGTCGAAAACCTCTTCATCAGAATTGGTACCCTGGTACGACTCGGCCTGATATTTTCTATTGAAAGCGACGCCTAGAGTATGTATTTGATTTTATTATGAATGTATCCACCACGGAAAGTCCTAGGTAATAAGAAGACGCTTTGGTCACGGCCAACGCGCCGACCTTGCCATTTCCTCTTCACGCCGTAATCACAGATAACGTTGTCTAATAATTATTTCATTAAGAATTAAGGACAAAATATATTATCGTTACATAAGACGTAGGTATCTAAACTCCGTAAAATTTATGAAGGTCATACTTACATTGAATTGATCTCACTAACGAATAGATTTTGATGAAAATTTACAGTAGAAAAAAGGACCTAAGTCTAAGTTTTTAACTAGTGGCTCGCCCCGAGCTAGACCTCACGTCGTAATGTATGAAATTCCCCCC
>LQNK01000483.1:290116-358897 GCA_001586405.1 Phoebis sennae | reverse complement strand
ATCTTCGAACTCTGCATTTTTTCTTGTCCAAATTTCTCGCCTTTGAAATTTAATCAACATCAAATAAAAAAATCATGTTATCGTGGGATATACTTTACATACAAACATACAATCGCCGGGCTAACTGGACTCTGAGACCACGCTTCGCTCGGTCCATAAATGCTGACACTTAAGCTTGTAAATGTCACTCCATAGAAGACTGGCGCCATAACATATCTATTTCATAAGACTGTAATATGAAACTGAAATCTTTGTATACCTAACTTATTAAATAAAGTAATGAATAATGATACAAAATAAAAAAATGAATGTAAGATATACTTATTGAAAATTGGGGCAAAAAAGGTACCTTTGGAAACCTCCTTCTTTAAATTGGTTATGTAATGAGTAGAATTGAAAACCTCATTTAAAAATCACCATAAGTACTTAAAATGTCATGCGGTTACATATTCTGAGAGCTAGGACGATTTTTTGGATAGGTGTTTGAGACAAGGTGAAAACTTATCTGATGCCTCTCCTATTATACCCCGATATGGAACTGTAGACCTGACTGGTGAATAGCGGGGCTTTTTAGACCTGGCTAAAAAGCCCCGCTGGCTGGCTGGCTGGCTGGTGGAAAGTCCCACCAAAAGCACCTGTCTTGAGAATACTGTTCCTTAGCTATAAAAATACCCAGTTAAAATTTCGTTGCCACAAAAAATTTTAAATATTTACGTTCTGAAATATTTTTGAACGCGCCTGGCACTGTCAAAACTCCAAGTAAATCGTCTGGCTTATTTTTTTTTCTATTATTTTAACATTAAACTATAACATTTTAAAAATTGCACGTTGCCTCAAAAACATATCATATTATTTTAAAAATTCAAACGCAAATATATAATTTCAGGGTTTATTTAGGTTTAGCACCACCGTTCACCAGCCAGGTATACAGTTCCATGTCGGCGTATAATAGGAGCATCATACAAGTTTCCAGCTTGACTCAAACACCTCCAAAAAAAATGGTCACAACTCTCGGACAAACATAACAATGAAACCATACAGCCCAACCTTGACTTTGTTGTTGTACAAAATTACTGCCTGCATGATGTACGGTAATGGTACACAATTATCTCGCTTACGTTATTGGTTGGAACTAGTTTTTTTCTGTTTAACGTTTTCAATATTCTATCTATCCCATGTTTTGCTTACTAAAGTCAGACAAATCCATTTGCACTTACTTTGATTTCCATATCCGAACGACGGATACATTTGCTATAACTTTTGTCTATCTATTGTCATATAATCTGACGTAACAATCTATCCATAATTTTTTAAATTGCCGCAAGTAAGCGATGGATCGCGTCACCTGATGTAAATTCAAATCGTTTTTTTTTCCAAATTGGCTTTTTGAAAGCTCTTTTGAAACGTCACATACATATTTTATTACCACCGCCGATTAGGAAGGCAGTGTCTATTGAGAAGAACCGGCAAGAAACTCAAGATGTTAAATGATGATCTTGCATAGGCAGTGAGGCTGGATGGTAGGGAAAAAAAGATGAGGAAAGAGAAATACAGAGTAGCTCACCCGTATTGTGACGGGTTAGAATACGTGTGTCATTACCTCATTTATATCCGTGGGTGTCGCAAGAGGCGTCAGAGGGTAAATCTGCTGCATAACATTGCACGGTTGGGCCAAGCTCGCACTGGTGTAATTATAATCCCCCGCAGTAGATCGGCGTGAAGCAATATTGCGCCGTGTTTCTTACGGTTTTTGGGAGCCAGGAGGCCTATATTCCCATGCCATTCTTCTCCCAAATTCCCATTATCAATCTGCTCCCTTTCCTTCAAGCCTGCAAGGCATCTGCGACACTTTGATGCTGTAGATGTTCATGGGCTGCAATCGTTTGAACCGTTTGCTCCGCTTTCCTGTAAATAATAAGTCAATCAAACACTCATAGTTTTTAATAAGACCGATTCGAAAGTCCATAAATTTCTCAATCATCTCGACCATATTTATTTATAGTTTTTAGAAAGGAAAAGATTAATATTAAATATGCGCTATTGAATTACTCTTCATATATTTGTTATACCATCTTCAAATTTGCAATTTTATCGCTTTATAAATAAACTCCGAACTCAATGCCATTACGTTTTACAGCAAACAATAAATACATAACAATAACAGAATAAAAACGTCGTAATAAATTACGTACAGACAAAATGGCCGCTATTAAACCATTAAGAGGCGTCGTAAAAATTAAGTATTGCAAGTACCAGGCTGGTATAAATATTCAGGAGTGTAACAAAGTTTCTTATACTTTTTATCTTCTGTGTTATGAACATACATTGTAGTTCGACGTTTATAACACAAAATATGTAGTTGAAGAGTTTTTGTTTGTTTGACCGAATCTCAGGAACTACTGGTCCGACTTGAAATAAATATCTTTGTGTAAACCATTATCGAGAAGCTTTAGGCTTTATAACATTTTACTACAGAGACATCGCTGCGCGGGGCACCTAGTAGAATTAAAAATGAAAAACTCTACACCCACAGTGTAAGCGTGGGCCGTTCACTTGGATACTAAATTCCTGTGTCATCCAATTTATGATTTGTATTTGTGACCAATTTCATTCAAATCTTTTATACCACATTTTAAATATTGAAATCAACTGAATACTTACATGAAAATTTGGTTTACTTTTTTGTTTGTTGGACCCGATGATCTCTTAAACTACCGTATGAAATTAAAAAAGTTTAAGTATTATATAGTATATAGTAGGCTATTTTGTGACACTTCCACAAGTGAACTTGATCACTTAACTGAAGGCAATTACCTCCAAATTTGACGACTTGATTGACGAAGAGATTGTGGTAATGGTCTATTAGGCCAGAGGGTGTGGGTTCAATCCCCACATTGTGTAATTTTCTGCTGTATATATTTATGTAAATATATATGTATGTAAATTTACAAAAAAAGGTATGTTAAAGTATATATCTATCAGTTATCTAGTTTCCATAGTACAAGCTTTGCTTAGTTTGAGACTTGATGTCGTAGTGTTAAATGTCCCAGAGTATTTATTGAAAACTTAGTAATAAAGAAATAAACAATTTTTAATCTGGGAGAAAAAGCAGGTACACAAAACATGTAATTTACCTTAAAATCGGTTAAAAACAAGCTTTTGTTTGTCCAATGAACCACGCATGAGCCTGTACGTACCAGGACACCATAAAAGTGCAGGAAGCCAGCATACGTGCTATGCGTCATGCATTTAGGGTTGTGAATGGGGGACGGGTGATTGAATGCAAACCCTTTTATCGACCCAGCGAAGCGACGCCAAGCCGAGATGTATTTATTTATTTAAATTTGTAGGAACGTTTTCCCAATAATCCCTTGACTTAAAAAACTTATTTATACTTTAATAATTCCAACTAACTAATCACACATCTATCCAAATCTCCAAGCATAGTGACAATATGTATGTTTATATATATTTGTATGTCTGTGTGCGTTGCTCGCGCGCTTTGTATTAAGTTTGACATCTATATAGATATTGCCATCCACGACGACGCGCCCCACCAATTTTTGAATTTGGAAGATGATCGCAATACTTTGTCCTGATTAATCTATTTATTTTAGTGTGCGTGTGCCCACATGGGCAATGAGTGTTTACCTATAAAACTTCACACAAGCGAAAGCTTGTATACATATACTGTCAACGATTGAGAAGAATAGTGGGGCGCGTCTTCGTTGATGAATTTATCTATACCTATATTTTTCAGCCTTTATTTGGCAGCCCTATTCCAAGCGCATCCATCCCTCTCGCTCTCACCTCTTATATTTCTATCTCCCTCGCACATAACTGTCTTGTCACAGGTGATCGGTTACCAAAGTGCATAATTCAATAACTATAAATTATGTGTTGTATCGAATGCATACCGTTACCGTTATAAAATTATTTAAGAACATAAAGGCTTTTTAATTAAATTATCATTTTATATTGGTGAAGGTGTTGTAAATTCAGTAGTAATACGTTACTAAATATTTAATCATATTTTTTATAACATATTATCCTACTTCCTACTTACAGTATAAATGTAAAAGGTTGGTTTTAATGTTTGTGTGTGCACTGCGCTTCAATTACTAGACTGTTTTTTATAAAATTTCGTACGTCTGTATACGAATTCAGGCTATTAGCTGGATTAGGTATCAAAACACTTTTAATCAAAATATAACGCGAGCGAAGCCGAGGGCAGAAGCTAGTAACTGATAAATATAAACTAACTTCAATGTTTGTTTTTAAAGTGATAGAATCCTTCAATGGATTCTCCATACATGCATTTTCATTAGAAAATGTCTAGTCTTATTTAAAAATTTAAAATGAGAAAACATGCATTAAATTTTTAAAATTAAATACTATAATATAAAATTGATGAAAGAAAGAAAGTTTTTTCCATAGTTATACCCAACAGATATTCTTGTATTAAGTCCCGATAAAGAAATTGCGATGTTTTTTTAACCTAGAATCGAACCTAGGCACTCGCCTGTAAAACCCAATAACCGTGACGTCTCGTTTGCCTTGCGATACCATAAATAATTTAAAGGTAACTGCAAAACATTAAATAGCATAAAAAAAGAATTGTAATGATGGTCATCTCTATAGTACAGTTATTTTACCCTTACAAGATGACAAGCATAATAAACATTGCACTCTTAGCTATAAACTATCGGCTTACTGTTCGATAGTTTACTACGTCAGAGTGGTCTGGGTCGGACCGAACCATCCGAAAGGTGGGGGGTCTGCCGTCCCATTGGATTATGAGAGTACAGACAGCATGTGTTCGCGCGAACACTTGTGCATTATACTATCTCCTGCGCAGCTGGCTAGTCTCTGACTACATGAGTATGAGATTTGAGCTATTATTATTAGTGGTAAGAGGAACGCTACCAATTGCGTAGCGTGTACAGGCACCGTGCGAGTTCTTTTTGGAGATCCCGGGGTCTCTGATCTCTTGCACAGTAGGCCACCGTTTTAGTCAGTAAGAGTCTGACATATCCCGACTGCTTCTCCTGTAGCAGGAGGGTATTCAGCAGGATTTCCTCACGATAATTTTTTTTGTCAAAATATAGAACCAGGCTTTTGTTTTATTATTGTTGAAATCTATAACAAGATTGTACATATTAGTTTCTGAAACTATAATAATTTCAAGTAGTGTTCATAGTACTACTACTATCATTGATCAATATCGGACTTCCGAGCACCTTATCTGATTATTTATAGCACTTTAGTTAATACTGTCATATTAATTATATACTAGCTGTACCGCTCGGCTTCGCTTCTGTAGTATACTGTTATATATAAAGCGTAAAGAAAAGACGAACAAACAGATAGAGTTACATCTAGTAACTCTTAGTTTACGCTTAGATAAACAACCCAAAATATATTTGTATTAATAACCTCTAATGCATTAACCGCGGAATTTTACGAAGGAGTAAGAATTAATTTACCTGCAATTTATTTGCACCCACTCCTACCTACTTAGAGCCTTAATAAATCATAGACAATTAAATCTACAAAGCATAGACAATAGATGAAATATAATTCGCACTATTTAGCCCAAGGTTGTATCGAAGGTTGTCGTTGGTTTTAATTTAAATGTATGGGGAAACAGGAAATTGGCTAAAGATAAGAGTTACTTAGAAGTGTGTATATGAAGAAAAGTTATAATTATTTGCATTTTTATTATTCACTAGACAAAGCAACAGTCCTTGTATCAGTTTATTACTCACTCACTATTCACCAGTCAGGTTTTTAGGTCCATTTCGGGTTATATAAGAGAAGTATCAGACAACTGGTCTACAAAAATTGGTCTTAGCTCTCGGAATATATATTTCTATAGTTGACTATGGGAAACGAGGTCTCAGACTTGAAATGGTCCGATGCGTGTTTGTATGTAAGTAATTATTGGGTTGTTTATCCTATCTTGATAAAATTTTGTAGACCAATAGTTAAGACAAGAAAAGACCAGACTTATGCCCGGTTCCTATAAACGACGGAACGTCATAATATAACACATACGTATATACCTGCGCAGGACAGTTAGTTGTATAATATGTATAGATCATCTCAGCATTTAGCCAGGTTCAGTTATCAAATAAGTATAGCATAATTGAAATAACTGGCATTCCGGAGTCGAACACGCGACTATTATCAACCGCTAGCTCGGTTGGGTGGAACGAATCGTGCCATATACCGTTGCGTATATATAGCGCTGGATGCGATAGATGTCTTACCGCTCAGCTAAGCGCGATGCGAATTGCAGCGCGGTATGCGGCGAGGCGAGTGAGCGATGAAAACAAATGTAAGGGAGTGTATGGAGGTGTCTACAGCTACTGGCGATGCGAATTGCGGCGCGGTATGCGACGAGGCAAGCGATGGGCGATGAAAACAAATGTAAGACAGTGTATGAAGGTGCCCAAAGCTACTGGCGATGCGAATTGCGGCGCAGTATGCGGCGAGGCAAGCGATGGGCGATGAAAACAAATGTAAGACAGTGTATGAAGGTGTTCACAGCTACCGGCGATGCGAATTGTGGCGCGGTGTGTTAACAAATGTACTGGCGAGTATCGAGGTGGCCACAGCTCATCGCGTCGCCCGCCGCGCCTCCAGTCGCACCGCCAGAAGCTGTGGCCGAGCGGTTAGGGAGCATGAATTAAATATGATAATAAATAAGAAGTCGATTTATAACTAATGGCTCGCGGAGCTAGATCTCCCGTTGTAATGTGTAAATCAAGCCCTTCGTAAATCGCCTATTTCACCCCCCTTTCTTCGTTACCCCTCCACTGATGTCGCTCATTTTTATACTCAAGATTTTTCTTTATATATATCTACTTTATTATACAATTTCTAAATCGACATTTTCTTTTGTCTTATGTAGAAACCAACCAACACCTTTTCCCGCTATCGACATCTCCATAGACTCTTATATTAAAAATAATAAAAATCTTATTTTTTATTAAAGTTACATTTGCAACACTTAGATATCTGCGTCATAACTTTAAATAATTAAATTTAATACAGAGAAACATTATTATTCATACGTCAATCATTCTATACTGAGTTGACTCCAACTTTATAAATTTGCATGCCCGGAGGGCGGAATATGTGAGGACAATGTATTGTACTATTAACTCTACTACTATATTCATGCAAATAAAGATTTCATTTCATTTCTAAAAAAACGCAAAAATCTCTATAACTAAACTCGAAAAGATACCTAAATTTCAAGGATCAACTATCTAGTTTCGATAGCTCTATATCCGTGTGTCCATTTCTTACGTCTATGAATATTAATTCCCACTTCCTCAGATGGCAGTGGAATATATTATCCAGCTGTTACGCTCTGTACTCTATGGTAGCGTCATGTGATTAGTAAATAATCGTTTTTATTCGTTCCAAGGTTTTGAAGTGATCTTTTATGACTGTTTGGGCACGAAATACATAGATATAGACTCGAACGCATGACATGATGAGTAAAATACTTTTTATATGATTTTAAACACGGTTTGTTATACATTATTATTGAATGGTCAGTCACAAGTGACCACGCTCGCTATAGTGTTTGAAACTGCCGCGTCGGTTAAATAACATTTTTTAAAAATGTTATAAAGAAGGAAAGATTTGTTTGTTTTTTTATTTGTTCGTATTAAATAGGCTCCGAAACTACAGGACCGCTTTGAAATTTTGTACAGAGATACTTTGAATATTTTGGATAGGATAGTTATAGTTTTTATATATACGCGCGTGAAACGGCAGAGCTCAGCTAGTGTATAATGAACCGCGTTTAAATTCCTTTAAAAAGTATTTTTATTCAATATAGAAAGTACTCACGTTACTCACAAGGAAATACTGCATCATGTCCGACTCTTCCGAACTAGCCCGGTATTTCGTGTCGGTGAACGGTGCCTATGTGTGCGTTATTTGAGCGTACTTTGTATAGAGTTTGACATTTTCTATTGATATAATATGGTCCTCGCCAAGCGTAAGTAGTTAAACTTTAGCTAAGAGTTGATAGTGTTGTTATTATTGAATAATAATAAATTTTACTATTTCTTATGTCTATGAATATTAATTCACACTTCCTGATAGAAGATGAGCGTGGAATATATAAAACGGCTATTACACTCAGCACTCTATGGTAGCGTCATGTAATTAAATACTTATTATAATTAGCTATAGATGTTTTCACACTCCTAAGGGTTCCTATATTGTTAAATTAATTTCGCCTCTATTTTATAAAGATATATATAATAGAACATTAAATGGTAATTTATTATAACAAAGGGTTTGGTTTTCAATATGGAAACTAAAAAAATGTGTTGTGTACTTCAAATTTGTGTTGTGAATAAAGAACATAAAAAATATGTCATGGTAGATGTTTGATACGTAGCCAGGTCGCTAGAAGCGGTTTTCAAATAAGATAAAATTTTTAATAATAAGTAAGAACTAATTATTAATTTACTGATTATGAACCAATTTATAACTAACTAATAAAAATTTTACCATGGAAAAGTATTAAAAAACTTCTGGGAAATGTATAATAGTGGATACTTTCTATAAAATTTTATTTTCAATTGATAGAAAAATATTAATCTTGTAAGTTTCCGAATAACAATAATTCAGGTAATACGAGATGCAACGCGTCAATTAATAATTACCTGGTATTTGTAAGTAGGTTATCAAAACCATAAACGCACGTCACACCAATTTAGATGCAATTAAAATTCTTATAACGGAAAGCCCCAAAGATAAGGAAGGCACGGAAATACGGGAAAATGATCAACCTTGTGATAGCGAGGCCTTGAGTTTTATAGGGGAAAACGTTGACTGAATCATAGTCTGAAGGTGACACCCAGAAATAGAGCATACTCTATCAAATAACTATTATAAAGGCGAAAGTTTGTAAGTATAGATGTATGGATGTATGGATGTTTGTTACTCTTTCACGCAAAAACTACTGCACCGATTATGATGAAACTTGGTATACATACAGGTAAGGGTTCAGAATAACATATAGGCTACTTTTAATCCCGGAGTTGCCACGGGATCAGACGTTACGCGGGTGAAACCGCGGGGCGCGGCTAGTATTTAATACGTCGACCCGATTGGCGCAGTGGATACTGCTTTGGTCTAGTGCGCCGGAGGGTGTGGGTTCGAACCCCACGAGTAGAAAATTATAATGTGATGAACATTGTACTTTCTATATATGAAACCCAATCCTTACTTAGTTAAACGTTCACAACGTTCGTCTTGTTTTATTTTCCTCTTTCGACGTTAAGATAGTTGTGCTTAGTAATCTACACTTATATTATAAAGAGGAAAACTTTGTTGGTTTCTTTGTAATGAATAGGGTCAAAAACTACTGATCTGATTTTGAAAATTCTTTCACCATTCGAAAGCTACATTATCCACAAGTAACATTATGCCACAGGAGCGAAGCCGCGCGGAACAACTAGTATGTCCTATGAAGGTTGAAGCTGTGTTAAGGTAACATTACATATCTTTTGCTTTACTAAGCAACAAACTAAACAATGCATCATTTTCTTAATTTAACGTTACCGACGTTATTATAGCAACAGTTGCTATGGTAACAGAAAAAACAACGACGCCAACTATAAATCAATTTAAAACAATTGAAAATTATTGTTTGCGTCAACCAAACATTTGTTTCATTAGTAGAATATTTACTCATTCTTATGTCGAGTATTACATTATTTTATACTACTACTACAGTTTTCAATAAGATACGTAGTCACATTTCTAAACTAAAATGTCATTTAAAAACCTGTTCTTCAAACGAAAAGGACAATGTGACAGTTTGTATGTTTGTTACTACTTCACGCAAAAACCACTGAACCGATTAAGATAAAACTTGGTATACATATAGTTAAAGATCTAAAATAACATATTGGCTACTTTTAATCACGGAATTCGCATGGAATCAGAAGTTACGCAGGTTAAACCTCAGGTCGTGGTCTTTTACGGCCGTTTTCAATAATGTATCAAAGATTATAGACAGATTGTTATATTAGATTACAGGACGTAAGATTGACAAAAGTCATAGCAAAGGCTATCCGTCGACAGCATATTAAAATCAAAGTAAGTGCAAATTGATAGATTTGTCTGACTTTAGTAAGCAAAACATAGGATAGATAGAGTATTGAAAATGGCCGTTAATGAACAAAACTGGTAACCGTTTTTTATGTGTATAGATTAATCATCAATCATTTTATACATATTGATAGACAAAGTCAGGGTCACTATAGTCTATAATTATAAAACGTGGATAAAGTTTCTAAGAGCACGAATAAATGAAGATTTCTTTGGAAGCTATTGAAGTTAATTTATAAATTCAAGGCTAGCTTAAAACCTAGCCTGGTACTTCCTAGTTTTTATTGGCAGACTTAATTGCTAGAAGTGTATCGCAGTTTTAAATAAAATTAATGGATGCCAAATATAATGGCTTCCATAATAATTTGGTGTGTGGTAGCAAAATAGTTTTTGTGAGAAAATACGAGATATTCTAGTGCAAAGCTATTACTCGTAGCTATACTAAAGAGTGAGGTAGAGACGATACCCAATATAACTCCACTCGTTAATATATAATTAGCCTCTTTCATGTCATGTTGTTTAATTACGATCATAAAAAGTCATATAAACCTTATAAATACAATATATTATATTTTATATAAAATCATAAAAAATTTATTCATATAAATTACGCCATACAAAACTTTCATCCCTAATCGATACAATAAGGGAAATCGTGTCAAATTGAAAAAACTATTTTTGCGCTAAAAAAGAACCTACTATTTAAATTTAAAAAATGTTGCGCGTCTAGTCAAAAGGATCCTGTACTTGAGGATCCTTTGCGAGGGATACTGTATATCTATATAGTTTCATTTTGCATCTACCTCCAAAATTATAGTTTTGAAAAGATTTTAGAGTGTATTTGTACATATGTACAATTTGATTGTTAAGTTCTCCTACGTCCAATAGTCCTAAACCCAGACTTCACGTGTTATGAGGCACATTACGACTGATTCCAACCTTGGATGCATCGGCCTCGCTGGAAATGGAAGGAATTGGAGCATGATGTTACAGCGATGGTTCGAATGCGATGCCTTTACAAATGGCTGTAGAATATTCTTATTATTTTTATTAAAATATTTAGTTTGTTAAAAATGAATGTTTATAATAATCTTCTTCCTAATTATGTCATATATAGTTTGTTTTTATGTTACCTACAATATTTTTACTTACGCAAGAGAACTGTTAAACAGATCGTGATAAAATTTGGTAATGACACTAGATCATAAATTAAATTAATAATCTATGCGTAAATTAACTAACATTATATAAAATCACGAATTCAATTTACAACTTTTGTCTAATGTAAACATTCATAAGTTTCCACTCCTTATAATATTCAACTCCTTTTTAAACATTTTTATCAGAAATACTCAAATATAAAAAAACAAGACGTTAGAAGCAATTATTTCAAATTTAAAGATGTGAACATGAACAGATTTACATAAAACAATGAAAACCGATTTCAATGGCCCATTCATAGAGCCACAAGCAACAAATATTGACATTAGCTTCTTCCTTTCGGGAAACTGACAATGTGATTGATACTTAACATTATCGTCTCAAGCTTCCTGTTTTCAAATATATGAACACAAGGACACTTTACTGGGTGAAAGAATTAATTAATATAATATATTTTGTGTGAATTATAAACCATATTTCTATGCTATAGCAGGCAAGTGAAACAAGCGGTTCACCTGATGTTAAGTGACTGACCGCAGCCCATGAACAACTACAACATTAAAGTGTCGCAGTTGCCTTGCCGACTTGAAGGTAGTAGAGGGGATAGAGAGATGATTAATGGTGGGAAATTAGGAGGCGTAGAAAAGGAGTAGAATCGAGTGTGGTATCAAATGAAAGGTCTTGATTTATACGTTACAACGTAAGGTCTAGCTCGGAGCGAACCACTTGTTATTTAAATTTCTTTAATCATACATACAGCGTGAGCTTTTTGATTGCGCTTCCAGGGTCAAATCCTTAACTATGAAGAATGTCAAAAAATGCTGAAGCTGATTTTGACAAAAAAAACTAATTCATTGGATTTATGAAAAGTTGATTTAACCAGGATGAATAGAAACCCTTTGATTTTACAAAAAAAATATATACTTACATCATAACTTGTACCTACAAAATAATCATCATAATTTCCGATCCTTAATAATTTCAATCGTAATGATAATTTTATTTTGATATTTATTCAGGTACCAAAGTAACTTTCGCTGTTACACAAACGTTATAATAAATCTAAATTCCCAGTCATTCTCCAATACTACTAGTTTCGTCGTTTTCCCACAACGCTTTTCTCCATAGCGCGTGCGCGTGGAGTGTAACGTGTCATTACCACCTTCTACTGATAATTATTCGTAGTTAATAACATTCATTCATGATTTTTATCTATAATATTATTAAGAAAAACATTTACTGTTTGTTACGGAAAACTTCAAAACGATTTTAAAGTATGCGATTGTTTTATAAGGCCAGCCTCACACATGCTGAATTTTCAGGATCTGAATTAGGATTCTTAGTTTAGAAAGGCCAGTATACCATACAATATCGGCTTGCTCCTCACACATCCTGATTTTTTCAGATTCTGAATTTCTTAGATCGACCTGTAAGGATCTGAAATCAGATCCTGAATTCAGACAGACATTCAGCATGTGTGAGGCCGGCTCAATATTCATTTTGATAACTGCTCGACTCGATTGCTCGGTTAGCGTAGTGGATACGTGAGTCTATTGCAGAGGGTGTGGGTTCGATTCCTTCGGGTAGAAAATTATGATGTGATGAACATTGTAATTATCTACTGTCTGCGTGTTAATATGTCTGTAGTATGTATGTATTTACAAAAAAAGAAGTATGTTTAAGTATGTCTATCAGTTATCTAGTTATGTAGCTTTGCTTAGTTTAAAATGTCCGAGAATATTTATTTATTTAATAAGTGTCTCAATAACATCAAATCCAATATAGTTGGTACAGATCAATGGCCAAGTCACATAACAATAAATTTAATAAAAAAAATTGGAGAAGGAACCTTAGACTTTACTTTGATCAAATTTATCTTCTTCTTCTTCTTTTAAAATGGCTTCCCTCTGTAAAGGATTCTGTCAAAAAATTATCTAAACATTCCAATACTTTTTTGACATAAACAAGCAGATTCATCAAGTTTTGGCTAATTTTTTACATAATGTTCTGCTTTATTTGTTAAAAAACTCCTCATTAATTAAAATTAAAACGATGTTTAGATAAATAACCGACTTGTAAATAAATAATTATTATTGCGTAGAAAATAAATAACTGTGGAACTTGTGAAGTGTTTTTGCAAATAAATCAAGATGCAGTTCCATCAAGAAATAGCACTATAAAATATAAATTATAAAATGTTTTGTATTTATAAAAAAATGTGCTTTTAAACTTGGGGTATAATTTGCTCATAATTATAAAGTTCATAAACTCGTTCGAAGCAGGTAGCTTAAGCTCGGTTGACTAAAGATGTTACCTGGAAATTACTTATTCATTCAACGTGATTCATAATTATTTTTATGATACAGGGTGCTTATACAGTATTTGCATACAGTTTCTAAGAATAGGTCCAATATGGAGTATTTTTCGTTTTAATCAAATGTCTTAAAAGTTCGTAATTATCAAGTTTTAGACGTTATCTAACAGTGCATTTTTTGTAGAAAGATATAAATGAGACTCATACTTGTAACAATAATGAAAATAACCTTTTCAAGTCGTATTTCCGTTCAAATTTGCTCCGACAATGTAATTTTTAAAAATCTAATTTAAAACTAATTCTTTGATTGATTGAGTGACTGAATTTGTTAACTATAGAAGTATGTAGTGAATATTTTTTTGTAACAGCGGGCAAGATTTTTTTTAAATCGGTCCAGTAGTTTTTGAGCCTAGTCATTACAAACAAACAAAGTTTTCCTCTTTATAATATTAGTATAGAAGTGTAGATAAATAAAAACAAACTTACCTCTTCGTAATAATTGTCATACAATTGTGCAATTACTAATTAGGGCACATCTTATCAGTCACCTTAGCGTCAATTACTAAACAATTACGTTTAATCAGATACAAACAGAATGAGATCACTATTACGAACACAAGACACCGTTGTTTACCGCCATTTTTTTGTTTCAGATCATAACGGAGCGCGGCCATGTTACCTCTTTCTTATAGCCATTTGAAATTCAGCGTTCGATTTCCAAAATCACCGCCATTGGAAGAAGACTGATAATGTTCTTTTAATTCTATACAGCCAGTTCGGTTTTGAAAAAGTTTGTGCAGTAAAAAGTTTTTAGTTTTTTTAATTATTTGTGATAAAAATTTCTAAACGTGTTTTAGTCTGGAAGAAGTGTTTTGTGTTGTGTTGTGTGTGTGCTGTGTATAATGTCAGAGTATGGGTGAGCCAACCATTCATAAAACCTGCGTTCGGGTGAATTCGGCTGATGAGGATACAAGAGACGAGGTGGACCATGAATTGCCAAAGAGGAACCCTTTTATACGGGTAAGTTTTAGTTATAATACAAACATTTTAAAGTATTTTATGAGTGTGAAGCTTTGTATGGGCATAGATTTAAAGCAAATGTAGCAAACATCAAATTTCTAAAATACCATAATTATCTTGAAATGAAATCTTTGAATGAAAAAATACGTAGGTCGCCACCTGAGTGTTGTAAGAGGCGACAGAGGATAATCTTCAAACTGTCCTTAACCCTACCTCTTCCTTCAAGCCAGCAATGCATCTGGAACAATTTTATGTTGTAGATGTTAATGGGCGATCTGTCACTTTACATCAAGTGAACCGCATGCTATAGCATAAAAGAAAAATTACGATACCGCGCAATGGAAACCGCGGGTATAGCTAGTATAGACATCGTCACGAGTCGATTGTGTAATTCCAAGTATCGCATGTGGGTCTGTATTGTGATCGATGTTATGATTAGCTGATACCGAGGAATGGTGTCGTATTTAGATTAAAGATTTTATTGGCTTTACATAGATTCTTCAAAAATGACGAGCATAAATCATCTTAATATTATAAATGCGAAAGACGTGTGTATGTTTGTTACTCTTTTACACAAAAACTACTTAACCGATACTGATGAAACTTGGTATACATATAGGTAAAGTTTCAGAATGACGTATAGACTACTTTTTATGCCGGTGTTGTCACGGGATCAGAAGTTACGCGGGTGAAACCGCGGGCGCGGCTAGTCGGTTATAATTTTATAAAAAAAATACTAAATAAACAAAATACTTTATTGAGAACCAGAATACATTATAATACTATTAACGGGCACACATACAGGCGGTCTTATCGCTAAGATAGCGATCTCTGCCAGACAACCTGGTAAAGAAATGAATTAGATATGGAATATAATTTAAATCTACATTCTTTGAAACCCGAGGAAGGACATAAGAGTTTATTCCCAAAAATCCAACAGGAACGGGATATACACGCGGTGAAACCTCGTGAGCTCAGCTAGGTTTACATGAACCAACTTATGACATAAATCATTAAAGAAATTACATATTTATCTTAGACATCACATGTGGAAAATGCAGGAAGAAATAATAATATATTCTTTATACCTGTAAGAAAGTGTTTCCGCAAATTTTTAGCTTTCTTTGCTACCACTACCTGTTGGGACAGGAAACAATTCTTGTTTTCGCCTTGTCTCTAAGAAAGTGGTATTTTATTCAACAGGAATGTTAGGAAGCGTTTTTCTTGCTAGCTTTTAAGCATACGCATTTGCAATGTTTTCATTGAGAACTGGATAAGTACGTCTTTTCCGAGAGCTAGGACCATTTTTGGGGAGTTGCTTGAGTCAAGCTGAAAACTTGTATGATGCTTCTACTATTATACCCTGACATGGAACTGTAGACCTGCCTGGCTAATAACGGAAATCTAAATAAACCCCGAAAATTTTTAAAATATATTTTTATAAATATTGAGGCAACACTGACTGTGCCCCGCGGTTTCACCCGCGTAACTTCTGATCCCATTGCAACTCCGGGATTAAATAGCCTATATTATATATGTTGTTCTGTTCTGAACTCTAAACTTGGTGTACATATAGGGTAAGCCCTAAAGTAGTCATATAGTTTTTCCGTAAAAGACATACATATACATCCTCACAAACTTTCGCATTATATTAGCAGGATTTTCTTACAAAACTGACAGCTATATGCTTGCACCATGGCGTTTAACGAGAGTGTGTTACTATTGTCTCAGTGTTAGAAAGTTTTTTCCCACATTACATTAACAACCTTGTTAAATTCTTACGAAATATCATCGATACTTTCACTTGCTATTGAATTTTTTGTCATAAAATCATTAATTGGCGACCCTTGATGTACAACCAATTAATAGAAAATACACAGTCATTTGATATTTTATACACGAGGAAAAATTTCAAATTTGATGATTCAATTATAAAGGAAGACGAAATGTTTATTAGGCGAGGCATATAATATAACTATATACCATAAACAGTACAAGTAAATGTAAGCATCAAGTTGTGGAGGATGGTATTATTCCTCCAACGAAAAGGGAGGATCCTCGACGAGTCCGAACCACAGGACTGGCCGGCCGTCAAGGGCCAAATATGGAATTTGAACCGGTGTAAAAAATACAACAATTAATAAAATACGTGAATTTAGAGAACTATATAACAACACGATATTGAGCATATATTTAATATCAAAATCTGTTTAATTTAGTTAGCTTCAGTTAGTCAATAGCTTAGTATTCTACCTACCTAGTATTTGATCCCCTCCATCATGAGAGGATACCGCCTTAGTTGAGAGTTAAGAGCGAATCGTGAATTATTCTCACAGATATTAGACTAAGTAGAAGGAAATTACCATCCTCCCACATCAAATTGCCGTCAAACACCATAACGTATTTGTGATGAGAGTTGACACATTAAATAATTCAGATCTATAGTATTATCTTGTGTTTGTTTTAATGCGAGTACCTACTTTCCATTTAAAATAAAATACTTTTTAAAGGATTTTATTTAATCCAGATCTACCAATGTCCCCAACAAGGAAAGGACTGCATTATTCCATTCCTCTCTTGTGGTGTCCTATGAGAAAAAACATTTGCAACCAAGATCCTTAAATAAAGAATCTTTTCCTTAAAGCTCATAACTTGATAAGGTACTTGCAACGCTGTTACATATGCTCATAGGCTGCCGTCACTTTACATTAAGGGAATCGCATGATCCATTGCTTATAATAACAAAAAACGTAGTATATAAGACGAAGTCGCCTTCCGCTGTGTGTCCCTATGTCTTTTTATGTTATAGCAGGCAAGCGGGGCATGCGGTTCACCTCATGTTAAGAGACTGACCGCAGCCCATGAACATCCACAACAGCAAAGTGTCGCAGGTGTCTTGCTGGCTTGAAGGAAGGGGAGGGGATAGGGTGAGGATGATGGATAATGGGGAGAGAAATACAACAGGGTGGGAGAGGAATGGGATGGAAATACAGGCCTCCGGTCGGTAGGCTGCAGTCACTTTACATCAGGTGAAGCGCATAATCCATCGCTTATAATAACAAAAAAACGCAGTATATAAGACGAAATCACTTCCCGCTGTCTGTCTCTATCTATGCTTAAATCTTTAAAACTACCCAACGGATTTTAAAGCGGTTTTAAATAGATATAATGACTAACGAGAAAGATTTATATGTATATCACACTCCATGGCGGCACCCTACTAAAAAATAATTAAAACTTGATCAACACCGCGGGCCAGAACTAGTCTCCCATACGGTGACTTCAAAGTTCAGACGAGCGCCTGATGTAATCGTATTTTTTGCTCGCTGCCCCGTTTGAGATAATTCATACCACTTACACAGAGTAATGCGATATAGACGCTTTCAATATTATATTCAGACATTAAATTTGAGTAATATTTATTTTACTCTTTGTTATACTATGAAATAAACTACTATATACTTTAATTAACTACAAAATATGAATACCAAAAACACAAAATGGCGACCTTATGACTAAACAGTGATATCTACTAGGTCACTGGTCAAAAGGTAAAGAGCAAGTGTTCAAAGCTTAAAAAAGAGGTTATATTGTTTTTACTACTTTAATTGAGGCGAGTGTAACCCTTTATTTTCCTTTTTCATATAACTTTTATCTTAATTGAACAAACAAAAAACAAAGGGGAACATTTTTACAACACCTAGTTTTTCCCCAATTTCTTTGAATATATATTTTCCTTATAAAATTAATCATGCATATCATGCTGCTTATGTCACTCCATTTTTCTATGTAACAGCTAGCAATCGGAGCATGCAGTTCACCTAATGTTAAGTGACTGACCGCAGCCCATAAACATCTACCACAAAAAGTGTCGCAAATGCCTTGCCGGCTTGAAAGAAGGGGAATGCATTATATGCTTTAAAACCTTGAAATTTCATATCTATGAAATTTTAACACGCTTTATTAAATAGGAATTAAATATACGTTTAATATACACATGGAATTATATATAAAACTGTCAATAAATCAGTTCCAAGCAGCCTCTATACCTTCCTACTCTGCAAGGTTTTTGAACTCACTCATTCATTCGTAAATTCATTTAAGTTGACCTCAATCGAGTTTTGCAAGCGCCGAGCCCACCTGCACTTACCAACAAGATAACATCCTAACTACCACACACAACCCATCAAATTTCCACCTTATTCACTAGCAATAAAACCCATTTTTCGGCGATGATAATGATGTGATTATTACTTAATCAAATAAACATTTTATGTACAAGTATGTGTGATTTAAATTCCATTGCGCCCTTTTATGACAAATTGATGTTTTTAGAGTAATTCCTTGCATTTAGACAGGAACGCGATAATTATGTCCAGATCTAAAAGCTTTGACAGGGTAACGCTATATTAAAAAAATATTAATAAGTATTTCATTTTTTTCTGTATCATTTATTTTCTAAGATAAATGTTACACATTAGTTCAATAAAGCGATTTAATAAAAATCTCGTTTCGGAAAAAAACTAACTCCTTTCAAACACAAACTTCATGTTTTTCAAAATATAATAAACAGCATAATGATGCTGTATTTCTAATATTTTGGTATATGGGACGACTATATACATAACCAATTTCTAGATGCTTCTTCATCATAAGCCGAATCCTCAGTTTCTTACAGCTAGCAAAACACTAGCTTTTTTGGTTATACACAGGGTGGGATTAATTGAGAAAATCTCTTAAATTAACACCACAAATAGTACGCAAAGCAACAATAAACTATCTACTATAGATAACACAATTCTATATTTTGACAGTAAAACTCAATAAAAATGTTTATTTGAATGATTTCATTTCTAATTCAAAATTAAAACCACAGATTTTGAAAATAATCGTTCCAGCGATTTCCTAAATAGAAAAGCAAACTTTTTAATGCCATTTTTTTCGTCTAATTACGACCTAGAGAATTGAAATTTAATGCTTTAAAATCAAAGTCAAATTTTGACCTGTGTAATAGATTACCACTATAATTATTACAAAGACATTGAACATAACCACAGTTGGAACATCTTGATCTTGATCTTTGCGGGATGTACAGAGGTTAAAGGGCATCATTTATTGAAGGTTTTACCTTTCAAGTAATGTCCAAATTCGTTTTGTAAGCGGCCATTTTCAATATTCTATCTATCACTTGTTTTGCTTACTAAAGTCAGACAAATCTATTTGCACGTACTTTGATTTCAATATCCTATCGACAGATAGCCTTTGCTATGACTTATATCTATCTAACGTCATATAATCGGACAACAATCTATCCATAATCTTTGGTACATTATTGAAAACAACCGTTAATGTGTTTTCAACATAGGTCCTCATGTTCTGAAGTATACGGTCAGGTGGATTGGGAGACAAAAATGGTACCTACCCCGTATGTGGTTACTCATTCCCAAAGAGCTAAAAGGTGTAGAGCTTTGTTTTCAAATTATACAATAATTTACTGCACACGTAAAATAAAATAACATATGACTCTCTTACTCATCACTCTAAAGGCTAACTCTATCTATTTATTAATTAAACGCTTCATACATACTTATTTAATCTATCACCACCTTTTTTTAATCTATATTAAAATAAAGATGGTTAAATCAAATGTTATCATGCCATTCTCATTGGCATTACGAAAAAAATTAACAACTTATTACCTACGTTTTATCCAAACTAATACTAATTTATGTATAACTAGCCGCGCCCCGCGGTTTCACCCGCGTAACGTCTGATCCCGTGGCAACTCCGGGATTAAAAGTAGCCTATATGTTATTCTGAACCCTTACCTGTATGTATACCAAGTTTCATCATAATCGGTGCAGTATTTTTTGCGTGAAAGAGTAACAAACATCCATACATCCATACTTACAAACTTTCGCCTTTATAATAGTTATTAGATTCTGGCTTCCTTTGATTGAGGACGTACCAGAAACATATTACAATTGCCGATATCCAGTATATTCGGTCCTTTAATTTTTATAATAGAATCGCCACCTTTCTAAAATTCAGATGTATAACCCGCTGTTAGCCTGAAATAAATCGCTGCCTGGTGTTAAGGTCGCCTTATGTACATGATTCTTTGTTATCTGATAATAATTGTCTCTCCATATAATAATTTTGTAAAGCTTAAGCCTATTGTATAAAATGAAAGAGATCGTGAAAGGGCATAGTTAAAGGGCTTGTTTTTAAAGTTTTTAACGACCTTTAGCCATTTCTCAATAGTAGATAAGTCCATTGAATACAATATGTAAATGTCGCCGCATTCTCATCTGCATTGAGGTCGACGAGGCCTCAGGACTTATTGATATCTAATACCGTTTATAAATATTATTATAAAGTGTTTATTCAGTTGTAAAGTGATGTTTGTTGCGAGGAGAGAAAATAAGCTTGGATTGTAAAATGATATGCAATCATCATTATTTAAGTAAATAAAGCATTTTAAACAAAGCTTATTTATCAATTTTATTATTTGTTTTTCTATTTTAACGTATTTTACAATATTAATCCGAAGATTGATGTCCATTAACCATTAATTTATTTAAGAGGCACTTCAGCGTTCACATTTATTCGCGCCTACGAAAATGCGAACCAATACGTTGTTAAGATTCTTTGCTAGGTCTTTATATAAGGCGCCTACTATTTGGATTAAAATTTTACGTGTTTTCATGTTTTTTAAGGGGCAAAACCGTAATGATTTTAACAATTATTATTTATTATTTATTTTAAGCCATTTGTGTCCCACTGCTGGGCAAAGGCCTCTCTTTTTCTCCTCCATTCGGATCGCTTCTTGGCGAGCATCTCCCAATTCGAAACAAAACCATCTAATTCGTCCCTCCACCTGCGTCTAGGTCTACCCCGGTGTCTTTTGACATTCTGGGGCATCCATAGTGTGGCTGATTTGGCCCACCTATCGTCCGACATGCGACCGACATGTCCAGCCCAGTCCCACTTTAATTGGGCAGCTTTTTGGGTTATGTCTACGATTTGTGTTTTGGAGCGCAGTTCCGAATTTTTGACTCTATCCATAAGTCGAACTCCTAGTATATTGCGCTCCATAGCTCGTTGGCAAACTTCCAGGTCAGACCTCTGTTGAGCAGTTAATGACCAAGTCTGCGCACCATACGTGAGGATGGGAAGTATGCACATGTCCATGAGCTTGCGTTTGAGACACATTTAACAATTATTTAAAGATTATTACAGAGATAGAGTTAAACTACATTTTATATTGACAGTTTTTCAACGCAAAGGCAATCTTGGCACTTACGTGCTCGTCAGTACAATCTTCATGGGAAATTGAACCATGACAGAAACACGAAATATTATTTTATGCATTTGTCCAACAGAATATTGAGTAGACAGAATGAGTAGAGCCCAATTACGGAAAATCAATTGAATATTAAAAAATAAATTGAAAATAATGCAAAATCGGCTCAATTTAACATATTCAAAACCAGTTTTTGCATAGAAAACCTAACCTTAACCTCATATTAAAATGGTAATCTTCATATTAATGCATATATGATACATCCATAGACAACTAAACAAATAGTGTAATAAACAGCTTACAGTGGGATACCACAGGAGCGGTCGCATCGGTCAGATGGGCGCAAAGCTTCCGCGTTCAGCGTCTTAAGGCCAAGTCGAAGAAATACGCTACACGATTTCTTTTCCGAACGAAATAATAGAATATTATATTAATTATTTATGACACTTTGTTCTGAAACATATTTTTTTTTTTTTTTTTTATGTTAAAGCGGGCAAGCTTAATATGACATTGTAATCGAATTATTATTTACTAGCGACCCGCCCCGGCTTCGCACGGGTTTAATGCTGATAAAAACCTTCCTCATGAGTTACTCTATCTATTAAAAAAAACCGCATCAAAATCCGTTGCGTAGTTTTAAAGATTTGAGCGTTCATAGGGACATACAACATGACACATGACAGAAAAAGCGACTTTGTTTTATACTATGTAGTGAAGTATTGTATAGCATGTAAACTGGCTAACGAATTGATCCTGAATAAATAAATATAAGTCTGTGTGTTGTTACCATTTATTTATTTATTCTTCATTGTACAGAATTACAGAAAATAAAGTATACAAAGAACAGACATAATCAGAACTCTTACCATGATTACGATTGTAGGAGAAATTTATTATATTTTTTAAGTTATTACTTAACTATAATTGATCGCAATTCGCAATCAATCTTCAGGTTTGAAAGATCATTGCGCTCTTTTTGTTCCGAAATGACCCGAGATATAATGTCAGTAACCGGTGTCTATGTGTGCCTTGCATGCTCGCTTTATATCGAGTTTGACTTGCATACTAATGTGTTTTTTGGTTGAAGCCTTCCCCTTAAAGCGGTCACGGTACACAGCTAGAATCCCGCGAGACGCCGTGTCGGACGCACAACCGATAGTGCAGTCACTATTACGACTACGTACAGACTTTATATTACACACTTAAGCACAAGACATATAGATATAGAAGTCAATCTCCTATATGAGTTCATAGATAAATTTGGTTTATGAACAAAAAATTTGTACTGGCACTCATATCTAGATAATTGATTTCTTGTGGAGAATAAATCAGGAAGAACGGGAACATAATTAAAAAGGAACGAACTCGCGCTACCAATGCATTGTTCCGAAGTGTTCCGAGATATAATGTCAGTAACCGATGTCTATGCGCGCGTTGCATGCACGCTTCATATACAGTTTGACTTTCGTATAAATTAGGTTTGTTGTTGAAGCCTTTCCCTTAAAACGGTCACGGTACACAGCTAGAATCCCGCGAGACGCCGCGTCGGACGCGCGACCGATAGTGCAGTCACTATTACGACTACAAACTTTATATTACACACTAAAGCACAATACAGATAGGTATAGAAGTCAATCTCCTATATGACTTCATAGATAACTTTTGGTTCATGAACAAAAAATTTGTACTGGCACTCATATCTAGATAATTGATTTATTGTGGAGAATGAATCAGGAAGAACGGGAACATAAATAAAAAGGAACGAACTCGCGCTTCCAATGCATTGTTCCGAAGTGGCCCGAGATATTATGTGAGTAACCGGTGTCTATGTGTGCGTTGCATGCAGGCTTCGTATACAGTTTGACTGTCATACTAATCTGTTGTGGTTGAAGCCTTCCCCTTAAAGCGGTCACGGTATACAGCTAGAATCCCGCGAGACGCCGCGTCGGACGCACGACCGATAGTGCAGTGCTAGTGTTGTGTTTTTGTGAAAGTTTGTGGTTTATATTGTTTGGTGTTTTATTGGATAAAGTTGTATACAAAAATATATCCGCATACCTAGGTAACTTACAATTTAATATTCGTAAGTTATGATCAAATCTTAGAAATAAAAGGATAAAAAATAAAATCGATAAATTACCTAATAAATTCGTAATCATTTGATAAATTAAAAAATAAATCTATGCATCAATGCAATTTGTCTTGTCTCAAAAGACAAATTTTACATATTTCGGATTTTATGTTTGTCATTGAATAAGTTTTTATAAATTTTCAGTAAGAAACTTTAAATAAATCTAACACTAACATCTTACCAACATGTTTATTAAAACTTTGACAATACTTACACAAAAATTCAAATATTTCATTAAAAAAAAATAATATATAATCATAATTTTTTTAAATCTCAAGTATTCTTATAAATATATTATTATTAATTACTTAATTAATAAGCGGTAAACACAAAGATTTCCTTTTAAAAACGTAATAATAAACAATTTTCTTCCAAATCGTAAAAAAATTCTCATTTAATCCATTGATCATTTTTAAGATATATAAAGTAAATTGAATATATTGTAAAAAAGCGGTAAACTTGAAAAGGTCATGTTATTCACAATTCGTTACTTTCTTACGGAACGATGACTAAGTTTTTTGGACAATGCAAATTGATCATTACTTAACTTTCGCGAATGACTTTACTGACAGCTTAAATAACATACCATTAATTTGTTCAATTACATTTTATCCATATACAACTAAAACTAAGAAACACAAAATGTGAATTTTCAATTATAATGATTTTGCTAAATTTAAAATTATACTTTTTAAGGCATTACAATATACGAATAATCAGATCTTTTTCTCGTTTGTGTTTCTCGTTATGTATGAATATATGTGTAAAGAATAATATATCCCTATGATATATTTATCTAATCAACACAAAAATAATTTCCAATTTAAACAGTTCCTGATATCAGGCCATTGACATATTCTACATTAATATTATAAAGAAGAAAGTTTTGATTTTGTGTATCTTTTATTTGTTTGTTTGAATTGAAACAATTGGACGGATTTTTATTTTTTAAGATTACAAATCCTACTCATATTATAAATGCGAAAGTATGTGAGGATCTATGTATGTTACTCTTTCACGCAAAAAGTACTGAACATCTTTCATTTCAATATTTCTAGTCGAGTACGTAAAATCGAAGATTTTATTCTCTGGGGTACGAAAAAGTACTACCACCACCACATATAACTGGTCAGCTAAAAATCTTCTGAATTTTGATAGTCTCATTGATCAAAAGCCATGTCATAACAGTTAACACTTGCTTCGAAAGTCCAATAAAAACATACGCTTCGAAAAGAAAGTGTTTAAGATGCCTGAAGCAAAACGACAAGATAATGTAATGTAGGTTATTGCTAACGTATTGGGTATTTGGTGGTTTTTCGTGATTTTTTGGCGTACTTATCTTAAGATGTTCAGTAGTTTTTGCGTGATAAAGTAACAGACATACTTACATGTTCACAAACATTTATTATATTAGTGGGATACTACGGGAGCAAAGCTGCGCGAACTATTTACGGCCATTTTCAATAATGTATCAATGATTATGGATAGATTGTTATGTCAAATTATATAGCAAATGTATCCGTCGTTAGGATATTGAAATCAAAGTAAGTGCAAATAGATAGATTTGTCTGACTTTAGTAAGCAAAACAAGGGATAGATAGAATATTGAAGACGGCCGTTAGACATATGACAATTTGTTTGTACAATTGAAATTTTTAACTGCACTATCGAATTGGATTTTTTTCTGTAATGATAGCTGTAATATGTGTGAAATAAATAAATAAAATATAATCTCATATCCGTATTGAATCAAATTTTTCCGTTACAACCTTCGTTTTAAAAGTCTCACTTTTACTCAATTAACGTATGTACCTTAAGGCTACGCGTCCACATTTCGCTATAATACGCATCGGATACTTTATTTGTATAGAAAATGCCATACTATTCGGAATAGTCGATACACTTGCATGAATAGAATAGAAAATATTTTTATTCATGTAATTTTTTTACAAAGTACTTATATATATAGTAGAATAGTCATTTCTTAATTTACCACCGGTTCGGAAAGTCGCTTCTATCGAGAAGATACCGGCAAGAAACTCAATAGTTACTCTTTTATAATATGTGGTTTATTTTTTATTATGACATTCTATACAAAGGTTCTAACAATCTGTTAAATAAATAAACTAACCTAACTTTATATACCAATTAAAATATTTGAATAGTCAGGAATTTAAATATTATTGTGTTCTCTTCCTATATATTATTATATTATAGAGAAAACAAAAACTGGGTGGGCTCCAATTTGGATATATTTTTATATTATAGGTATTTATTTATTTGTTTTTTTTTTACTTTAATTGAATTTGTTTTGTTTTGCCTAATAAATATTTCCTTTCCTTTTTTTTCTTCATATACGATGCGTACGATGCCGATGTGTGGACACTTTGCATTAACAAACATTTTCATCATAAAATACTTTCGTACAAATATAAGCAAAAAGTTTATTATGCCAAGAATTACTGCGCAAATTAAAATACATAGAATAATTACTGTAGCCAAATTATGTAATGGGTCGAAATAAATAATAATTAATATTTATAAAGTAATTAAACACTTTATATCAGTTTAAAATATCATTAAAATTTATTTCTAAAGAGTTATTTTTCATTAAAATGCATAATTTTGTCTAAATTTTAGGCTCATATCTTCAAGTAACTTTATAAAAACTGTAGGCTATCGATAAGAAAAAACACCAAATAAAATATTTTCCTATTCTTAGATAAAATAAAAACAAAGAAATACGATTAATTAACATACATGATTAAAAAAATGTATAAGTGACTTAAAAAATGTCTGAAAATAACGATGTAATATCGTATTATAAATTATAATCGAACCTTAATACAGAAAATGTCACAATACGTAATTAAAAACAACATTATAATCACTACAAAAAAACAGTAAAATTATCAAATAATTGACTAACAAACAACTAAATTTTTTATCTAGATAATATAAATGATTGACAAATAGTTCAAAATGGAAGTGCATCAAGACATAAGTGTTATGGTGTCGAATGAGAATATAATGAAAATGGCGTCTGTTATCATGGTAAGTTCTATTTTAATACTAGTAAAAAAGTAAAGTATAATATATATACACATGTGTATGTGTGTGTGTGTGTGTTTGTGTCAGGGATAGGGAAGTTGTTGACCTTAGGGGAAGCATATAAAAGGTATCTAGAGTTAAGTTCTCTAGTGAGAAGCTTAGAGTTAAGTCAAAAGTATGTATGGTTTGGTTTATGCCCTAAATAAATATGTATATAACTCAAAGGTGACTGACTGACATAGTGATCTATCAACACACAGCCCAAACCGCTGGACGGATTGGGCTGAAATTTAGCATGCAGGTAGATGTTATGATGTAGACATCCGCTTGATCAATTTCACTCCCAAAAGATAAAATAAGGGATGAAATATTGAATAAAACTTTGACGTTTCATCCGTGCGTATTTCTCGTTACCATGAAATATTCGGAATAGAAGCTATCCTATGTCCTTTCTTGAATTTCAAACAATCTCTTTTCAATATTTCATCCATATCGGTTTAGTGTTTTAAGCATAAAGAAGAGACAGACACAATTACTTTCGGATTCATAATATGTATTAGAAAAAAAATATTAACCATTGATTCGTTATTTTTCCATAGTAGGAAACCATAGATAAGTTCATGCAAATGTTTATCTATTAATTTTCCATTGACACACCTTTAAAAACATGTATGCAACCAGTGCTTTTATTAAAAAAAAATTCCACTGACGTTCCAAATTTGAAGAGTTGATTTGACCACATTCGAATAGTTATATAATAGACCCAATGCTTTTAAAAGAAAAATTAACAGTTGTATACATAGGTTACAAAGTATAATTATGTATACTTATAGTGTTTAAGTATAAAAGTGAAGAGTTTGGCTGTTTGAACAGGATAATCTTAGGTACTATTGGTCAGATTTGAAAAATCTTTGTGTTACATACACTATTAATTGAAGAATGCCTACATAGTATTATAGTACAGGAGTTAAGCCGGAATAGGGTTTTAATTTATTTATTATACTTTATTGTACACAACAGAACGTAAATAAATAGAAAATTACAATTAAAACGAGTGTAGGAAAAGGCGGTCTTATTACTAAACAGCAATCTCTTCCAGACAACCGATTTTAGTAAGGACTTGTGTGTGGGTTTATGCATCTACCAAATGATTGTGGATTATGTGTTTATCTTAATTGTTATTAAATAGTGTTTTTTTAAATAATTGATAGATTGTATTGTAACTTCTTGGTGGAAATGCATTTTAAGTATTGAATTAAGGACTTTACACTATTTCCACTACCTGATGATGAATTCTCGAAACCGGTTAATAATTAAATAATGTTTTTAAAATAAATAGTAGAAATAGTGTTTTTTTTAATTATTCTAAGAAATCTTTAACTTTTAAAATCACGGCAAAGTATTATAAAATGGTATTTATTAATTATACGTGATTCTCAACAAACCAGTCGTGGTGACATTGCAAGCGTGTCGCGTGGTCCTTCCCTGTATAAATAAATAGATACAGTCGTTGAACTTTCTTGAAAGCTATGGAGTATATGTTATTTTACTTTTTTTCTATAAGATATCGGAAATTGATTATCGAAATGGTTTGCTTTGTGTTCCTAGCTGATCCGCGCGGCTTCGCTCTCATAGCATAATGCTATAAAATAATATAGCCTATAAAATATAGTCGATGTTACTCGTAACTGCCTCGTTCGTCTAGTGGTTGCATCTTTGACTACAGATCGAGGGGTCCCGGGTTCGAGTCCCGGGTGGGGCCAAAAAAAAAATGTTATTAGGATTTTTCTGACAAAGAAATCATAGTAACAGCCCTGAGTTTGGAAGTTGGCGGTGTTGGAACACCCCCGTGCCTCGGAGAGCACGTAAAGCCGTCGGTCCTGCGCCTGAACTCTCTCCGGTCGTGTCGGTCTGCCGTCCCATCGGGTTATGAGAGTAATAGGAAAAGAGAGTGCACCTGTGTTCGCGCGTACACTTGTGCACTATAATATCTCCTGCGCAGCTGGCTAGTCTCTGTTGAGATTGGCCACCATGGCCGAAATCGGTCTGGGGAGCTATATTTTTTTTATATATATATGTTACTCGTGGATAATGTAGTTTCGAATGGTGAAAGAATATTTAAAATCGGCCTAGTAGTTTTTGAGCCTATTCATTACAACCAAACAAACAAATAAACAAAATTTCATCTTTATAATATTAGTGTACACTAGCTCCGCACTTATACATCCCGTTCCCGTAGGATTTTCGGGATAATAACTATCGTATGTTGTTCCTGGGCTTTCATAGGATCTCTGTACAAAATTTCATCCAAATCGGTCCTGTAGTTTCGGAGCCAATACAAACAAACAGACACTTTGTTGTGTTTGTGCTTTTGCACTCCTTTCGTTAAATAATTAATAATTCGTTATAGACTTTTCATTTAAATTAATACATGAGAAGTACTTCATTAAATAGCATTATATAAATTTCCATCAAGAAATATCAAAGTACTCATAATTATGTTATTTTAAATTTTTCTACAGGACAGCAATGCTATAAATATCTTTTAATTCATCATTATTAGCTTCAATTAAAGTTTGAGAACCCGTTAACTTAATTTAAGATTGTTTAAATAATCTTCTTGAACTAGTTTTGTAATGTATAATTATGAATTACGAATATTTTGTACATTAAAGAGAAAGTCAAGCCACAACTTTGCGTTAGATTTAATAACATGAATACAAATTTATATCTGAAAGACCTTTAATAAATAAAGCTATTATTATTACGTATATCTGTCGCTCCCGTGGGAATTCTGGGATAATTATCATATGTCCTTTTCCAGGTTTACAACCTATGTTCGTACAAAATTTCATCCTAATAAGCGCAGTAGTTGAGACGTGAAAAAGAGACAAACATTTTTGGATTTATAATTAAGTAAACGCCTATAGTTTCATATTAATATTAAATACATGTTTCAGTTAAAGTTATAACTAACTATACATACAAATCTAGCGTAAGCAAATAAATAGTTAAAAAATTCAGTGCGGGTCGTCCATAATTCATAATTACATCCATACTTCATAATTTCACACAAAAAAAAGTTGTCTCCAACATTATTTTAATATAATATATACGACTCCACTGATTTTTACGCAGGTCGTCGTTCTCATTGCATAACGACTCCATAGATTTATAGTCCAGCCCGCATACTTGTTCCGCGGTGCGACTGGCGGAAATAGCTTTATGTATCATTAAGGGATCCAATTGCGTAATACTAATTGTTTTTAACAACACATGTATAGAAAAATATTGAGAATATGTGTTTTACAAAACATGTATAGAAAAGATTTATTTGAATAATGATTTTCCAAAAAATAAATCAAACAAGTTTTTATATTAGAGCAGAAAAAGTTGACGCTGTTTCTTCCATACTAATATAATATAAAGTGCTCCGAAACTATAGGACCGATTTTGATGAAATTTTGTATAAAGATTTTTTTTAAATTCCAAGAATGACATAGGATACTTTATATCTCGATAATTCTACGGGAATGGGAGATATACGCGGGTGAAACCTTAAAGCTCAGCTGAGCTTTTAGGTTTCTTTTATGAAACTATTAAGCTAGCTAGCTTAATACATAGTTTCATAAAAATTAAAGTCGGTGATTTCAGTTAATTTAGTAAGAATAAAATCTAGGCAACTCCACTCATTTATGTGCGGGTCGTCGTTCTCATTGCATAACGACTCCATCGATTTATAGTCTTGCCCGGGTAGACTTGTTCCGAGGTTCGAAGTACAGGAAATTGATTTATTTATCATTAGGGAATTCAATTAAGTAATATTAATATTAGTATTTACTAAAATATCGTGTAATTGTTTTTTCTGACAAATAAGTATACTTTTTTATAGTTGTTTGTAAGTCATCAAAGTAACTAATATAATATTTTATTGGTTACTAGCTCTGATTCGCGCGGCTATGCTCCCGTAGCATAAAGTTATATATATAGCCTATAAAATAAAGTCTTTGTTACTCTTGTATAACGTAGCTTTCGAATGGTGAAAGAATGTTTAAAATCGGTACAGGAGTTTTTGAGCCTATTCATTACAAACAAACAAAGTTTTCCTCTTTATAATATAGTGTGATGAATAAAAAATTTTTGAATATTTTAGAAAAATAAACGATTTGAAATTGAATTTGATGGCGTTAGATTCAATTCATCCAAATGGATTAAGTGGTTTAGGCGTGAAAAGAAAACTGTCATACAAACAATCAGATCTACGTTCGCATTTCTTATATTAGCATGGAAGTAAGTCATGATTGTAAACAATTACACATTGTATCAAAGCTTTTTGAAAAGAGCAATTACTCGAGTTTCTTGCCGGTTCTTCTCGGTAGAGACAGCCTTCCGAATCGCTGGTAAATAAAAAAATATATATATTTATTATGCAAATGTAAATGACGTTCTAAAAGCGCCTCATCAGAGGCCAATTTGGAAAATAAACATTTTGACTTTTTGACTTTTCTTTTGTAAGGATAGTATAGTGAACATAAAAACCCAAAATACTTTTAATCAATAATATATTAATTCGTCAATTTGCTCTTAAAACGGGCGTCGGAGCATCCCGTTATCGAATCGGTGTCAGCAGAACCGGCTCCGTGGGTACACTGATTGTTTAACATTTTTGTGTTATCTACGCTTTTTCATTGATTTAATACGCGAGAAATATAATTAATTTATTTTTGACTGATTAAGGTAGATTTTGACTGAAAAAAAAAAATTGTTGTATGTATGTGTATGTTTTTCTTTTTGTTTTTACTTTATTTTATTTATTTAGTTATTATTAGTATTATCTTTTTTCATATATATGTTTATATGTATATATTAAGGTATAGTGAAATATATATATGTATTAATATATATCATTTCTATTTTATTATTATTATTACCGGAGTTCTATCTGTGCTACTCGTGCACTTACTACACTACCAAAGGTTAACTGGTAGAAAATGCCATTTAGGCATTAAGTTCGCCTTTGTTATAAAAAACAACAAAGAATTTTCTATCTATCTATCTATCTAAAAAACAAGCTTTTACAAACCAATCACAATTCAAATTCAAAGTTTTTTAAAATTCAAATCATTTATTATTCCAAATTTTTGAATTCGGTTGTGTTATTGTAATGATGTAAAGGCTGTGTAAAACATTTCATTTAAATTATTAAACAAATTAATAAAATTAATAAGATTTTTAAGAATAAGCTTTTTTTTAATTACTACTTATAATAAAAAAAACACGTAACTAAAACAAATAGACTAATCAAATGGGAAGTAGGTCGAATATATTATTTGAGTACAGACAGACACGGTTAAAGCTAAATCGAAGCTTATAAAAGTATAACAAAATTAAAAACTCATTTAAAATTGCGGAATAATTGTAAAACAATCGTTTACCATCGTTTTTAACGCATCGTATAGTGGCTTTAACTAGGTTAAAATTCTGTTGTAAGATTTGAATAAAGGTAGGAGCTTAAAATGAGGGTAATTCCAAAATTAATTGGGTTTTGGGATTCGATTACAATCCTTCCAATTCAAATTAAGTTTAATACTTATTCTAATCTATAAAAATGTTGCTATAAATCTCAAATCAAACTAAACATTTACTTAACCGGCCAATTAATCAATTTTATGCAATCGCTTTCGAACGCCGCTCCTAAATCCGCTTAAATTACTTTTAATCCGTTGATAATTTGCGCGACTTCTTTCCACCTATTACATACATTACGAGTCGCTTAACACTGTCATGAAATTATTCAGTACTGAATACGCAATGTACTTCTAATCAAATGGAATGGGAATAACACTTTTAATCATTGGTAAACGTATTATTGGTCGATACATTATTTGCCACAAAATATGCAATGTATTGTGTTTCTTATAATACGTTATGGACATTGGTACTTTATTGTATTTAATATACATTGCGTACGAATAACCGCTATTGGGAAATGTTCTCATACTGAACTAGCAATGTACTTGATAGGTGGAAATGCTCATCCGGTGACCAGCCTTCGATGGCTTCTTTCGTAATAGACCTCCGGAAATAGCGAAGGCAAACTTTACCAAAACACATTTTATAATCTGGTTCTAGTATTTTAAATAGCTGATTATTTGCGGATATCGTTAAATTTTGTGTCGCAGGAAAGCAAAAAATCGGACAAGTCGTTTATATAATTGACTTTATTTTTATTTATGTTTATCATATATATAAGACTAATTGCGCCGGGTGGTGTGGGTTCGATCCCTACGAGTAGAAAACTATTATGTGATGAACATTGTAGTAATTTTCTACTGGCTGGGTGGTAATTTATCTATAGTATGTATGTATTTACAAGAATACAAAAGTATATCTATAGTATGTATGTATTTACAAAAAAAAAGTATGTTTAAGTATGTCTATCAGTTATCTAATTTCCATAGTACAAGCTTTGCTTAGTTTGGGACTAGATGGCGTTGTGTTAAATGTCCAGGAATATTTATATTTATTTATTTATTTAAGTATCTAGCGGCCACAGCTTTGCTTAGTTGAGACTAGATGGCGACGTGTTAAATGTTTTTGAATATAATATATTTTTTTATTTATTTACTGACTATTGTAAAAGTATAAAAAAATATTACACATAATTTTGATACCAGTTAAATGAATGTTAACATAAATTATATAATTTGTATGGAATTTCCCGTTCTCTCTAGTAAAATGAGGGGAAGTTGGTAGCTAGTCATAACAGTGTTACACATTACTCTTATGGCCATATTACTTAATAGCGACTATACATTTCCCGTCCTTCCTATCTACTCAACATTATAAAGCGTCAACATTATAAAGCGGAGTTTATTTATGACTATCCATAACTACCGGATTGAGTTGAAACAATATTACTGATAGGCAGATTTATAAGGCTATTCATTCCCTAAGTGAATCGGGGCATGCGGTTCACCTGATGTTAAGTGACTGACTGCAGCCCATGAACATCTACAACATCGTTCGTACTCGCGCACGAAGGGTATTTTGTGTTATTTTTTTATCCCGATTTAACTTTTTAAGTGAAGAACACTAAAAGCTAAAAGCTTCCGGAAGCACCATGGCTGTAGATAATCTAGTTTAACGTTGTTGGAACTACGGGGCAGAGCTAACAGAATACCAAGAATAAATGTTAGCACACAGACCAATGGGGGCGCTAGTGACACTTCTGACACTTCAAACCTGTCATCCGTGGCGTGCGGACGTGCCCGTTGAGCTGTATGCCTTTTTAATGATATTTGAGTCTTATTTAATGCTCACCTACTATAGGACATACCAGTCACAATTACAGTCGTAACATTATTACACATTGCTCTTAAAGTATTACTTAACAGTCACTGTGTTCATTTCCCGTAATTGTCATATTACGACTGTCGTTATGATCTGGTAATCATTCTATTGTTTTCTCTTTACATTTTCCGAACTAAGTTATAACTCTATATCCTACTTACATGTGACGAAATAGATGATTTTTTTTCGAATTGGGAGATGCTCGCTAAGAAGAGATCCGAGTGGAGGAGAAAAAAAAGCCTTTGCCCAGCAGTGGGACACAAATGGCTTAAAATAAAATAAATAATATATCCTATTTAAATCTGAAAATTTGTGTAATTGCATATTTGTTACTGAATATCACAAAACTAAAAGACTAATGCTAAATAATTAGACACAAATACAGTTTATATACGATTTAAAACCTCTAAGCATGCTTGAATTGCTACCAATTTAACTACACAGTAACATCAAATCATTGGTTACTTTTACAAGCTTTTACATGTTATAAAATTGCGATCATGACAATGAATAAATACAGCTTGTTTTATGTATTTTTTATTTTTTTTAATTACACGTTAGTTAATAGCTTCTTCATTATAGTATGCATTTCCCATAATTATGGCATGGTTACGGATTACGATGTAACTCATTTCGTAATGGTAATCTGTAAGTATTGTTCTTTATGCGCTTTTGTTTTTGTTTTATTGCTGTGTATTTCTAGCCATGAGCGTCTTTTTTGTAAGGTAATCGAAACCGTCATTATAAACTAAAGGGTCACCCTGAGACGTCGGGTAGTTATGTATAAATCAAGACCTTTCAATTGATACTACACTCGGCTATATTCATATGAAAATCGCGTATTTCATTTGTTTTTTTTTCAAATTCAAACTCAGTATGGAGTTCATTTAGTTAAACGAAACGATTAAAAGGAAAGGAGGTTACTAATCACTTAAAAGTTTCATATACAAACATACAATAGCCCGGTCATTTTAACTCTGAGATCGCGCTTTGATTAGTAAATATAATTCTTAAGAAATGTCTCCAAAATTAGTAAAAAAGCAACTACAAATAAAAATAATAGTAATATTATGTACTTTATTGATTTCGTTCAAAATATCGTTCACAATAGTATACAGATTATAAAATATAAGGCTTCAAGTGACTTAAAAGGCGTAATGACACCGTCCAAGCTGTCACGCTCTAACGGCTAGTCATGATTATAGCCTTTCTCTTTCTAACTGGATAGAATTAGAACATGTCACTTTTATCGATTCTGATTTCTCGATTCGTCACTTTACGATTGGGATCTGCTGAAAATCAGCGCTGCAACAGAGAAGCAGCATACGCTCAATAGATCCACAACGCTGTTTATTCTGCCAGGGGCCAGAAGAAGACGTGAACAAGAATAGATAAATAGATTAAGATACAAAAACAACAAATAAAATACGCATATACAACTTCCTAAATTTAACTTCTGTATTATTTCGTGGTATAACCACTCTAAATAGTTACGTTAGCCGTAAGCAGTTTTAAGATCTGAAATGTCTTAATTTTACGCTGTAATTATTCTGTCAAAGAAACTAGGCACATACTTAATTATACCATTTAAAATCCATATCTACACTATATGTAATTTAAAGTTTTGCAACCATACTTTCTCGTAGTGACAGTGTGGCAACACTTAGATACATTTCCGCCATTTTGCTTCAATTATATTGAATCAAATTCTAATTGTATCCAAAATGTTTATTTTTCTAATCGGCCTCTAGGCGCTTTTAGAACGTCATTTTCATTTAAATATTTTTTTTATTTACCACCAATTCGGAAAGCTGTCTCTACCGGCTGTCTCTACTCTCTAATATTATAAATATGGGGTATATTTACCCCCCCACCCGTTATTTATTTTATAAGGCATACGCAACAGTTGACAATAACACAGTGTACAAAACAGCTCTTAAATATAAGGTGTTTTAGGCGAAATTGCCAAGCTAAGTGTGCATACACGACCATTAAAATTATAGACGTATATGTTATTATTAACAGGCTTTTATGCATTTACACTAGCTGATGTTCGCTGCTTCATTCCCGTGTATATCCCGTTCCCGTAGGATGTTCGAGATAAATATCTATCTATCCTATGTCATTCCTGGGGTTTCAAAGAATCTCTGTACAAAATTTTATACAAATCAGTCCTGTAGTTTCGGAGCCCATTCAATACAAACAAATCTTTCCTGTTTATAATATTAGTATAGATTAAACAGTCATTTTAAGGTCTCAATATTGCTTGATTTACGCCATAATTTTGCATCAAGCAACACCATATAATTATACCATTTACTCATATCTATATAATTTAGTTTTACAACCTTTCTCGCAGTGACAGTATGGCAACACTGGCAAGATACATTTCCTTCATTGCTTTCCTGTTATTAATATTAAACTGTATTAAGTAACGCGTAGTCTTTTGAAATAGTTTTACACAATATTTTAAACACTGGTTATATTTTATGTGTAGTTAACGGTTTTGTGCAATCGTGAATATAATATTGTACTTAACTGCAAATTATAAATTTTAAGGCCCGCCGCACACATGCTGAATGTCTGTCTGAATTTAGGATCTGATTTCAGATCCTTGCAAGTCGATCTAAGAAATTCAGAATTTTAAAAAATCAGGATGTGTGTGGAGCAAGCCGATATTGTATGGTAAGCTGGTCTTTCTAAATTAAGAATCTTAATTCAGATTCTTAAAATTCAGCATGTGTGTGGCCGGCCTAACATCGTCAAACTAACGGAAATTAATTAAGACTCTGTTACTTTAGTATATAATTCAGATTTGTTAATTCTTACTATTGTGCAACCTTATACATAGTCGCAAATTTATAAATAGTTTGCGCCTAAACTTGTTATTTCGATTTGAATGGTGTCACAATTTGAACTATACTTTATTGAGTGAATAATGAATGATTAGTATTTTCTTGTGCTATATTTTACGGCAGTATGAAAAGAAAGAAGAAAGAAAGAATGAAAAAGCATTTATTCCAGAAACTACTAATAAAATGATTACACTAAACTATTAACTTATTTATTCTAAAAACAATTAAAATTGAATTAAGAACTAAAAACTTAAGGTAAAACAAGTGTACGGCAGTGCATTTCTGGAAAAGGGTTGACCACTCAGCACTTGCCGCGGTGGTTACCATCGCGGCGCAGATTTTCAGTGGGCCCTTAAGTTTCCATATGTCGTATTTTTGAAGAAATTTTCTATATTTTTTTCTTTTCATTTTACTCGCATTTCTTCCAAACTTACGTTAATCAACAACGCGTAAGTTCTATTGAATATATCGATTACGAAACATCGATTTCTATTATCGATCAATTCGTGTTCAGTAGCCATCAGAGTCGGATATCCATCTTACATAAATGGACGTTTCTGAACCATCTTCCGGTACAAACCGGTACGTTTATTGTAAAAACAGGCTATTATAATGTACTGATATTATTGCTTTTTCTACTACTACTAGAAATTGCTTGAAAGGAACAAGGCCGCCCATTGTAAATTTAATTGTAATTACTGCTTTTATATGTATGTAAGTGATATTCAATAAACCCGCGTATATCTCCCGTTGCCGTAGGAGTTTGGGGATGAAAACGAAAAAATGTTTGGTGGTTTAGACGTGAAAAAGAGACAGACATAGTTACTTTCACATTTATAATATTAGCAAAGAACTAAAGATTAAGTAATGTATTAATATTGCAAATTTTAAAACACCCTAGCCGTGGCCCCCGGTTACACCTGCGTAGTGGGGCAAAAGTAGTGTAACATTTGTTGAGTCTATGCCAAAATTGTTAGACTGTTGTGCTCAATATGTGAGAATCTTTCTGAAAAGAAAATGAAACAAGGAAAAGACACTTCTCGCTCATGCCATATAACTCGGAAGTAAAACGCGGACGTAAACACATAAGTCCCCTCATTATCTGCAGTAGGTATCTCAGTAATTTGATACAATTCCACAGACCATAGAATATAGGGTATATAAGTGAAAATCTAATTATTCTATTCTCACCAATCTGAAAGAAAAGGTGTTAAAATACATTTATTTTCTTATACGAAAAGCCTTTTTACGCCGACGTTAACAGAAATAACCCCTTTATACCCAGTTCTTATACAAATGAAACGAGACGTTTTACTTACGGACAGTGCAATATCCTACTAGGCGTAAGTCTAACGGCCGGTTTCAATAATGTACCAAAGATTATGGATAGATCGTTATGTCAGATCATATGACGTTAGATAGACACAAGTCATAGCAAAGGCTATCCGTCAATAGGATATTGAAATCAAAGTAGGTGCAACTAGATAGATTTGTCTGACTTTAGTAAGCAAAACAAGTGATAGATAGAATATTGAAAACGGCGGTTAAGCGTATCTATAACAAACATGGCGTTAACATATCTTGGTTGCGATTGGTTGATTACAACCGCTCGTTAATGGAAAACGTATCTGTTATAATACAACGTTCCGTAGTTTATAACTGGGCCTTAGGCTGCCCACACACATGCTGAAATTTCAGGATCTGAATTAAGATTCTTAATTTAGAAAGGCCAGTATACCATACAATATCGGTTTGCTCCACACACATCCTGATTTTTTCAGATTCTGAATTCCTAGATCGATCTGTAAGGATCTAAAACCAGATCCTGAATTCAGGCAGACATTCAGCATGTGTGAGGCCGGCCTTAATCTGTGTAGTAATTTAAAATACCACAGACTAAAGAATGTAGCGGTCGAAGTAGGTTTTATAAGTCATGCAACTGATTGCACACAAGCAAATATTATAATGAAAACGGTCTGATTTCGCTAACTGACCTTTATATGTTGTAATGTGGCATGTCTGTAACCTGTAACATAATAATTACAAAACTGTTTTATGCACGCACACTGCGAAATTTGCATACGAGGACCTAATTATTTAGTTTATGGTGAATGTGTAAGATGTTCGTTTTATGAAATCTTCCGCCATGTTTAATTTCACACACGGAGGCAATAAATTTACATAAATGAATGAAAGATTAGTTATTGTAGTTGCCATGTGTTTTGTAGGACGGTATTTAAATTAATTACACACAGAAAATTAAATAGATACAAAAGATAATCTTCTTACAAAGCGCTGTCGATGCACACATAGACACGATTCACTGACCCACAATCTAAGATCACTTCGGAACACTCAGAGGACAATCCGTTTGAGAGATGTATGTCTGTGTACGTAGGTATGAAAAGATTATAATACAAGAGATTGACCTCTGTACATCTGTTTTGTGGTATTATACCAATAAACTACCAATGGTTATTTATAAAATTGACATGTAGAGCCCGCACTTTCATTTCGTATCGTGAAAGAATGATAGCCACGTTACAATTATGTGAAACCTATTTAATTGAATCAATAATTACGAATTTATGAAACTGGCAAGTCTATCCTTAATTTGATGATGCACAATTAAGTTTATTTATTTTTTATATGTATATTTAGTAAAAACCTTCGTAAAGCGCAATGTTTAAATAATACAGTGGTTGCATGATTTTTTATGTTTGAAAAGCCTCAGGGCTGTGACAAATTCTGTACACACTGGGAAGTAAAAATCATGGCTTTTGAAAGAGAATGTATTATATTATAAGAAATTATCTTTATTTTGTGTAAAGAAACGTTTAAATGCAATGTATTACAATACATATGTCGACGATACTCTTTAATTTTACTCAAACAAATTTTCATAACCCTTGAAAGACGTGTCCCGAAAATGTCGACATTTATCGAAGGCGATCTGGGACGCTGTCTATGTGACAGTTTCGTGCAACGACTGTATGTATTCTTTAGACTGTGGCATTCGTTGTCAAGTATTATACATACTTGAATAGTTTTAATTTTTTTTTTCTATCAAGATGGCAGATATACAAAAATTCTAAATTTTTTAAAGTCTTTATCGCTTTTTTACGAACTAAACTTTTAATGTTACACTTTTAAACACTTCTAAATCATCGTCTGAATAAGAAAGCATATTTAAATACGTGCATACAATTAAAATCGTAATTAGATTCGTCGGGGAAAGTAGAAATGTACATTTAAGGCGTACTTTCTAGTACTCGAAGGTATTGGTATAGGAGATAGGGAAAACTGTTTCACATCTTTAATACATTTATTTATAAACGACTAAATATAGAAAAAGGTTTAAACTACTAACGGCTGTTTTCAATAATGTATCAAAGATTATGGATAGATTGTTATCTCAGATTATATGACATTTGATTGTCAAAAGTCATAACAAAAGCTATCCGTCGACAGCATATTGAAATCAAAGTAAGTGCAAATAGATAGATTTGCCTGACTTTAGTAAGCAAAACAAGTGATAGACAGAATATTGAAAACGAAGATAGATAGTATTTACAAATAGTTCGTAGTTACAAACGAAGATAGATCGTAATTACAAATGTCTAGTTAGACTGCCTTTAATTAGTGGTTAATCTGATATCAAACGACAATCGTATATCTTGAACGGGACGTAATTGATTGAAAAGAAAGAAGATATAGAACGGAAAAGAAGAATAATTGGTAGCGTGTATGTGCCCTAGGCAGACACCCCCACTGACCGAAGGAAACAGTACAGTAGTATTTACAGTGACTCTGAGACGAGAACTATCAGTTACGAATAAACATTCGGAGCCCAAAATATCATTTATTTCTAATATATCTGCGTTGAATCGGAATGTCGTTGATATGAGTGCATTAATATTCTTGGACATTTAACACAACGCCACCTTGTCCGAAACTAAGCAAAGCTTGTACTGCTTAATAACTGATAGACATACTTATGCATACTTTTTTGTAAATACATACATTCTATAGATAAATGAACACCCAAACAGGAGATAATTACAATGTTGATCACATAATTTTCTACTGTTAATCGGGTCGTCAAATATAGTGTTTTAAATTATACATATTTAAATCCAGTAGAGGCATTACTTTCAAATATTTTGGCCTCATCTTTTCCTTTTTCATCAATCTTAAGACATACTAATTTGAGGTCAGAAAACTCTTCTGATGTTACGGGTGGCCATCATCTGGTTTCTTAACATCAAATGACCCGCTTTAAATCTCCTATAAATCTATGGCATATGTTGATTTAATTTGCATTGAATAAATTGCCTATTTATACAAGGTCGTATAAACAAATACGTAAAGATGTTATATAAGCTTGGTTAACAATTTGTCAACGATGGACCAATATTCTGATATTTATTACGAGAAGCGAAGCGAATGGCATGATTGGAGTTAAATTGGTTTGTAAATTGGGCTCTTCAAACAAATATTGTAGTATTTAAACGTGACAAGTTAGTGCTAATCCATTTTTTTTGTTAGGCTGTTTTTGAATTCATAGTTGTTGGTATATGGTTATGGACTGATAGCGAAGGTTCAAGAATCGAGATGGCCGGGTGGTTGTATGTTTGTATGTAAATATGAAAATATATAGTATATATGTAAGTATGAAAAATTTTGTCCGACGATAACTTGAGTATCGTTTATCCGATCTTGATTAAATTTCATAGTTTAGACAAAAGAAAATGTCGAGTTCGAAGATGAGCGAAATTGGTGGGGGTTACCTTATAGAGAAGGACAAATTGATGAATGTTTCTCCGAGGATATCTGGAGTATGATTTATCTGATCTTGATAAAATTTTGTACGCAAATAGTATAGGCAAAGATAAATCTTAAGTACAAACATTATCAAAATTGATGGGGGGATAGCGAAGATAGGGGGGGTATAATACATGATTTTGATATGAATATAGCCGAGAGTGGTATCAAATGAAAGGTCTTGAGTTATACCTTACAATGCGAGTTTATACGTTACTAGTTAGTTAATATTGTTTTCATCCTGTGAATTTAAGATGTCAGCTCTTGGGCTATCAAAGGCATCTTTCTAAGTAAACATCCAATCAAGTCTAACTAAGTACTAATTATGTGGTAGTGAAAGGTTAACGTTTATAGGAGTCTATTTAAAAAACCTCGTTTTAGTACCGACATCTTGAATCTACTTTCTCGACTTCTGCATTCTTAATATTTTCCTGTTTTTGTTTTACGAGTACTTTCCATATTAAGTAAAATACTTTTAAAGGATTTTAAATGCAGCTTATTATACACTAGCGGCGCCCCAGGGCTTCGCTCCCGTGGGAATAACGGGGTGATATAATTATATATAGACTTATATATATAGACTTTCTCAATAATGGGCTATCTAACATTAAAAAAGTTTTTTTTGGAATCGGACCAGTAGTTCCTGAGATTAGCGTGTTCAAACAAACAAACTCTTCAGCTTTATAATATTAGTTTAGATTAGTTAGCATTATTAATTATTATATTATATCTCATCCAAATCGGTCCTAACAAACAAACAAATCTTTCCTCTTTATAATTAAGTACAGATGAAAAATAATTGCGTTCAAACAAAAAACAAAAATATATACAACAAAAGTTGCTTAATGGATGTTCCATTAGGAAAAGCCTCATCAAGCGGAAATATCAGGCCAATAGCGAATTTATCTCAGCTGTACGCAATTTCCTCTAAAACAATACGTTTTGTAATACGCTACGTACAATGTTACGACAGATGTAGAAAACTTTTAAAATGTGGAAATGTATGGTATTTTTGTGGAATTGGGTAAATTACCTTGGCTATCAAATGGTATGAAAAAGCGTAGGTAATGTTTTAGAAACAAGAATAAATAATTTATACCAAGTTTTAAGGTTAAACATTTTTTGGGTGGTTGGTACAGAATCTGACTAGTTTCTTTTTAGTCAGTTTCAAACCAAATCATTCCTCATTAACTTTCAAATATCTTGCATAATCAGATATTACACAATTTTGACTCAGATGGGCTCGATGACCCCTCATTAGTTATGATCAATAATATCATTAAAAACGTCAAATGCCAGACGTTTTTACAAGCTTGTGCGTTAAATTTAAAAATTCCAAACTTAAACTTTATAGAATGTTAAGCCTGTAAATTATTATTTTATTCGTAATTTACGACTAGATATAAAGATTCCATAATTTCGATTTTTGGAGCATTTTTTATTTTTCCAAAATAACATAAGTAACCAATGTTTTTGAAATCATATTCTTCGAACGCAAATAATTCTTTTAGGATTTCAAAATTAGGCGTAATTAAATAGGCGTAAGAAATTTACAATATGTTATTGTAAAACTGTGTTAAGGAAGAGTGGATACCCCTGTCACAGGCATTTTAATGCTTACAAGGAGTATTCAATCATACAGCTATAGTTGAAGAATCTTGTGAAATGAAATAAATGATAGTATAATCTTGTGTTTAATTTAACGCGAGTACTTTCTATTTTAAATAAAATACTTTTGAAAGACTTTTTACATTATTTTTGTTTCTTTAAATCCTTTAAAAAGTATTTTATTTAAAATGAAATAAATGATTTTTATTCCATTTTACTCCATATTTCTTTCGACTTCAAATAAATGGGAAGGTTATCAATTCGTATCATATTTTTTTCTCTATTACAATGTACATATTATTAGCCATAACTTTTTTATTGGAACAAACATTGCGTAAGTGAAAAGTATAATATATTCCTTGTTAATAGTTAATTGTGTTATAATTTATGATAATTAATAACAATTACGCATAAAGTTGATATGCCCCAGCTTTTTATTCAGTGTTGCAAGCGAAGTAAAATCAGTTAGTACAAGAATAAATAAAACCACGGATGGAAAATATGGAAATATTAATATTGAATCAATATTTTTGAACGAGCGAGAGTCAGAATAAAGATGTATGATTGTATGTAAGTATGAAAAACTTTGTCCGACGATAACTTGTGTATTGTTTATCCGATCTTGACTTAATTTTATTGGCAAATAGTTAAGACTAAATAAAATTTCGAGTTCGAAGATGAATGAAATCGGTATTGGGGGGTACAGAAGATAGGGGGGAGGTTAAATAGGCAATTTTCTTGGGGCGTGCTATGAATGTTACATAAATAAACAAATAACATAAAAAAAATCCGTTTCATTGATCAATTGTTTTCTATTGGTAAGTTGGTGAACAGCCTCAAGACCGAGAAATTTTTTTACGTCTTTACCGGGGATCGAAGTCGGAATCTCTTAGTTTTCATGCTTACCACGCTACTGCACCAATGAGGTGGTCATATAGAATTGAATAGTGGTACTATTGTAAGTACACTATTGTACTATTGTAGTGGCAATTTTAAATAATAAAACTTGATGATACGTGTCTTTGAGGTTTAAGATAAAGTTAGCTAGGACAAGAAAATTATTACATTCTCTCTTAAAACAATAAACTTCTATTACTAAATTGCAATTCACTCAAGCTTACAATGCAAGCTCAGGTTCCCGGCGTTTACATAATATACCGTAACGCGGAAGCAATGCGGACCACTAATTATATACGGCTATCGAACTTATACTACAAAATAGGTATAAAGTACACAAGTCAAACTCCATACAATTATCGCTAGAGCAGCGCACACATCGACAAGTTTCAGCTATATGATATCTCGGCATACTTCGGACCACTCCATGTCTGTGTGTGTGAAAGCGAATGAATGAATAAATATAATTACTTTTTGCCAAATAATAGAACCGAATTCTTAAGAAAGAAAAAAAAGCATTTATTGGACGGACATGGCATAATACAACACATTTAAGACACACATATCCCATCACACTAAAAAGTAGAAAATAACTTTATCTTTGTTGAAATCTATGGGACACTGGCACTCCTCTTTCGAATGCAAAAATCCAAATCTAGTCTATAAATGCCGAAGATATACGGTAACAAATAAAAAAATACAATCAAATTAAGAACTTTTTTGAAAGTCGTTTAAAAACAGTTTTGATAAAAATTTCATCAACATCTGTTCAATCAGAACAATCTAACAAACATACACACCTTTAAAAACGCAATAAAGCTCGGATTCCCACCAGTCGTTTACATTATATACCGTAACGCGGAAGCTACTAATTGTTACGGGTATCGAACTTATAGCCGGGGTAGCGGTCAACGGAACTTATAGTAAAAGAAAATATGTATCCACTCTTATGTATACAACTTATAAGTTTATAATTTCAACACGTGCTCAGCGTCCATGAGATTTTCGTTGCTGGTAGTACTCGTATTTTTTTTTCTTGCAACGTGTCTTAAGTATGAAGGAAAGCGTTTTCGTTGCCTACATATTATAAAGAGGAAAACTCCGTTCGTTTGGTTGTTACGAATATGCTTAAAAACTACTGGACCGATTTTAAAAATTCTTTCACCCATCGAAAACTTCATTATCTACGAGTAACATAGGCTATATATATAACATTATGAAAAGAAATGAAATTATGAATTATACTACGGGAGCAAAGCCGCGCGGAGCAGCTAATCCTACTACTATTATAAAGGCGAAAGTTTGTAAGTATGGATGTATGGATGTTTGTTACTCTTTCACGCAAAAACTACTGAACCGATTGTGATAAAACTTGGTACACATATAGATAAGGGTTCAGAATAACATATAGGCTACTTTTAATCCCGGAGTTGCCATTTAATCAGAAGTTACGCGGGTGAAACCGCGGGGTACAGCTAGTAGGCTATAAAGTGGGTATGCCTACAACCTTATCTTAAAACCTACAGTACACCTACCTACAATACATCAATACATCATACTTTTATGTGATTCTGAGGAATTGAATGTCGCTTACTTTTCTATTTTTTATTCGAATCGCCGTCGTTTAAATTGATCAACAAACAAAAGAAAACCATCGTACTAAATAATGCAAACAATAAACACCATATTAGCACATTATGTAAGTTGCCAGAATAAATAATTCAGAGTGGATCGTAGTTTAACATTCTATCTGTCGGCGAATTTCTAAATGAAATGTGGAGAAAATTTGTCGCTTTGGTGCATTTCAATTGTGAATCCATGGGTGCGGCAAAGGTTTTGATGGAAGAAAGAAAAATATTATATTATTATCGAAAAATTAGTTTTTTAAGACCAGAGGTCGACAATATTCGATTAGGAAGAGTCAAAAATAACACTTTACAAATTTTCTTAAATTTTAAAGAGCCACAATTTCTCAGCAACAATGAATACTAAATTTGTAAGAAATTTCTTTATTTTCATATACGTATAAGTAGTGAAAAACAATTTATTTATAAGTAGTGGTTCTCGCAACAAATAATATTTTTGCATGTAATAAAGAGCCACAAATTCACATCCAAAAAGCCCCGAGTTGCAGGTTGTTAAACACTGTTTAACGGCCGTTTTCAATAATGTATCAAAGATTATGGATAGATTGTAATCTCAGATTAAATGACATTTGATTGTCAAAAGTCATAACAAACGCTATCCGTCGACAGCATATTGAAATCAAAGTAAGTGCAAATAAACACATTAACCTAACTTTAGTAAGCAAAACAAGAGATAGATAAAATATTGAAAACGGCCGTAAGACGAGTCTTTTGACTCTAATATTATAGAATTAAAAATTTGTTTGTATATATCACAATTCCACGATAGCAAAATATATGAAGATCCATACAAAATCATAAAAATGGTTATTAAATAACTTTATCGCGATTAAATTAACGGACCAGTCACGAACCACAGACGCGAACGTTCTGTTTTTTATCTATGCCCCGTGTGCCGTTATCTTCGCACAATATATTATCTGTAATTTATTGCTTTTGGCGCGAACATGTGTCATTCTTTTTTGGTGTTGACGTATCGAAAGAAATATTAGGCCAGTCATCGTAAGTATAAAAAAAAATGTTCTAGGAAACACTTACTGTGACTTAAATGGATAGTAATATCAGTTAGTACATTGTAATCGTAATGCATTTTCAAATATTTGGCATTTTATATCTGCAATATAATTGATAATTTTACAAATAATATTTAATTTAAAAAATATATTGAAAGTGTACAATACAGTGTAGGATTGAAAATAAAATACCACTATAACACACATTTGAGATATAAAAAGAAATATTACTTATAATGAAAATTATAGATGGTTTTATTTTGTTTGCTTAAACGCAAGTCCTTTCAATAAAATACATTTTCAATCATTTTAAACGCGGTTTATTATACACTAGCTGTACCGCGCGATTTCGCTTACGTAGCATAATGTTATAACACATATAATATAGCCTATGTTACTCGTGGATAATGTAGCTTTCGAATGGTGAAAGAATTTTAAAAATTGGTGCAATAATTTTTGAGCCCATTCGTAGTAAAACATTAATCTACTATGTAATAGGCTCCAAGAAGTTACATAGTATTACTTGGGATGTTTCAAAAGCTCTTCAAATTGTTTAATGTCGTATTTGACCTAATGCTTAACATTATACTTGCCCATAAGTAGGTTAAAAACATTTCTCTTTAAGGTTATGTAGTCATTAAACAGAATGATACACAAAATTTAAGTATATGAAGCTTCTAAATAAATGCATGTACCTACGAAACCTTTAATATGATTCCTTTTTTTTTAACAGTAACTTTAGTCCGCGGCTTCACTATCAATAAAAAGGTTATCCAGCTAGTAGTCAGTATTTCATCAAAAAAAGTTCAGTAGTTGCGGCGGGACTGACACATAAATATCCAAACAAACGTCCAAATTTGTTCGTAATATTAGTAGGTTTCTTTTAATTCATTATATTTTAGTTATACGACTATATATTTTTTCGATCATTTTAACTATAGACCAAATAATAATTTTACACAGTAAAAGACTGTTTTGAATTTCTTCGTCGCAATATTCATTTCAAGCAGACGGGTCATACCATAAATTTCTATTTGCGTCATAATATGCATTCAAATTAATAATAAAAAATTGAATTGCTGATTTCTATATAAAACGTACAACTAATAAATATTCCTTGAAAACCTTTTAAGTCGTTAAAACTTAAAACCGGCACGTACATTACACGAGCATAAAACTGCAATAAAACGGAATTGCCGCCATTTATATCTGTCATTGTGACAGCGCGAGTCAAGTGTCAACTGTCATTTTATTTTTTTAAGGCCTCCCGCATTACGCAATGGATCATTACGGCCGTTTAAAATAAGTGCCACCGCCATAGGCGAGATGCAGCTTACTCATTGCTTTATTTTCCCGAGCGAAATTCTTGTTTAATGGTCAGTTAAAGTTAATGTTTTTCATTTATAGGCTTTTGCGCTTTCAAAAATATTTGATGTGCGTATGATAGGTTTAATTTGCATTTGGTGTAAATTTTGTGAGTAATTTGTTTACAAATTACTATTTTAAACAAATAATCGTAATGAATACATGTTTAAACAAATGAAGGAGAGGCTTAAAACAATATTATAATAACTTTATGCAAATAAATTAATTTGAAATCTTATAAAATTAAGGACAACGATAAACCCAATTTAATTGTAAAGTTGGGCCACTTATTGTTTAGAAATTCGTGTTACGAGAAAAGTCTTATCAACATATTGATGAAAAAGACAACTACTCCTAACATCTTTCGAAGAACAGAACGAGAACAACTCGTAAAGAAATGTATTACCTGGCATAGTATATGCCAGGTAATTCATTTCTCAATGCGTTCCAAATGACAAGTCTTTGAAGTTGAATGAATGAATGAAAAATTCTTTATTGTACACCATACATATAAATTTCCTCAGTTAGCAATACTTTTAACTTTGTACCTCGTTGCCTCGTTGGCATAGACCTCCCCCATCTCTTTTCATTTATTTCTTTCTCTTGCGTTGATCATCCAGTCCGGGCCAAATTTTTCTAAAAATATGTTTTTTTAAAAAAAGTTGGCCCTTATAACTAAAGTATTGTTAAATGTTTATAAAAGAGGTCCAATAACCATGTGAGCTGGGCATTCCAACCACGTTCGGGGAACAATAGAGTTTGATAACAGATCGATATGGCTTCTCAAAATAGCGCACTCAAGTTGCACAGTGCTTCATTGCACTTACTGACTACCATGCGTGTTATTATTTCAATAAATAAATATCTACTCCCAAACTAAGCAAAGCTTGTATAGAACCTAGATAACTGATAGACATACTTATACATACTTTTTTTGTAAATATATACTATAGATAAATGAACATCGAGACAGTGTTAAATTATATTTTATTATATTACAATGTTTATCATTTTTGTTTTCACACCCTCCGGCGCAATACACCATTGATGTATCTACTGCGCATGCGCCAATTGGGCCAAACCGAAAATACCTATATTATATATTTTTTGCCAAAAAAGCTATCCTACATCATTCCTGGAGTACCAATAAATCTCTGTACAAAATTTTATTAAAACGGTCCTGTAGTTTCGGAGCCTATTCAATACAAACAAACAAATTTTCTCTTTCTTTTTAGTATTTTTTTTTATTTATTTATATCATGCATCATGTAGTTACAGTTAATATTAGTATAGGTTATATATGACTTGTGTCACATACACACAACCATTGTGAAACATAGCGTGTCCCAAACATGTGCCGTGTCGTAAGCAGACATGCTCCGAAAATTATAGATGCGTTTTGTAATTTATTGGTCGCGGCATGCAAAACAGATTCCGATTACGTTTCTTTTTGTTAATTGTATCGGTTAATGTGTTAAGTTAAGACTACAACTTGTGGTAAGATTTGTTGATAGAATTATCCTATAAAAACCTCATAGAACTGTTTCATTGGATATATATAAAAATACGTTGTTAATATAAGTTATCGGTCAATTTGACATTTGTCATATTCGTTTCCCGCCAATTGTTACAACCAGAGAAATGTAATGGCACGTGGTTGCAAGAGTACTCAATAAAACATGTGATTATTAAATACAGATCTTTAATTAAACAACCAATAAACATACGTAAAATACACTTTTTACTTTCTCTATAACAGAGGTACACAACCTTTTTTGCCAGTCAGCAGTAATTAATTTTTTTTCACAAATTTGGTTCAAGCGCTTACTCGTGCTAGCTGTGATATTTTCGTATGACATATATTGTTTTTTTTTGATAGATTATGAGCTCAGCTATCATCCCCCAAGAGATGCTTCACTCATTACGGGACACCCTGTATTAGATATCAGATTTTGATTTATCATCTGCTATAAAAGCTCTAGTACTAAAATCGAAGACGTATCAATAGACAACAATTAATATGAGAACATTCTGTAAGAAATTAAGTGCATTTAAAAACCAGTAACAGTAGTTTATATTATTCACGTAGAACAAAGGCCTATTACACTTATAGTAGTTTTAATTTAAGTATTCTTTAGTAAAAGCCGCATACTATAAACTCAGGCACAACTACAGAATAACAAGCAGTATATTTACATAAATTTCTTTTATTTAAACGACACATCTCAATTCGATTGTTTGTCACGTATTTCCATCATTGAAAAGATTTATAACCTTATATTATTATGTATTTTATAACTGTAATAAATTTTATTTTGATGAGAGTCCTATTATCTCAAGATATAGTAAATTCTGCGTGTACAAAAAATCTCACAAGATAAATTTATCTTTTATATCTATTTTTAATTGATTTTACTCATCATAATAAATTGTACATACAAGGTATCGTTGATGATGAAAAACATGTCCATAATAATAAATAAATATTCCTGGACATTTAACACAACGCCATCTAGTCCCAAACTAAGCAAAGCTTATACTATGAAGAGTAGATAACTGATAGACATACATAAACATACTTTTTTTGTAAATACATACATACTATAGATAAATTAATACCCAGACAGTAGAATATAACAATGTTCACCACATCATAATTTTCTGCTCGTAGGGATCGAACCCACACCCTCCGGCGCAATAGACCATTGCCATACCCACTACGCCAATCGAGTCGTATGGTTATTAATAAACTATATTTGGATATGGAATAAAATAACAATAAACCTGAGCATCTGCATCATTTAATTACATCGTTAATATTAATGATATTTAGGCTAATCAGTTCAAGGTATAACATTGTGTCGTCACGTACGAAGACATAACTATTTTAATATTGCAAAAGAGAGGAGTATATTCTTATATATTTACATCTACTTACTTAACAAACAAATATTCTCATTTGAGAATCTTGTAGTGTCTTAAAGCCTTATGAACAGAAACTATTTTTTATTTTTATAGATCGATTTTACTATTCCGCAATGTAAACATACGTAAAGTAAAGACATGAAGGAGAAATAAGTAATTTACTTCAATCACTTCCTTACAGTTACAGTGACTGGTTGTAATACGATAAAAACGATTGCGCATGCGTCGGAGATTCTTCGCTTTCCGATTCGTTGATTCAAATATGTATGTAATTTCGGTAAAATTACGAAGTTGTGGTTATCACAATAAATGTTATTGAGTTTATGCCTTAACCAACAATTATATACGTTATTTTTATAGGGAGAAATTAAAAATCTACGTAAAATTGCCTCTTTCTCTTATGCCTCTAAATAAAAAGAATCGTTTTACTTACGGACAGTACAATATGAAAGAAAGAAAGAAAGAAGAAAGAAAAAATATTTATTTCGCAGAACACAAAATAAAATGTAAGTTACAACACTATGAGGAAGATGGTTGGTGTACTGTGTTCTTTGAAAAAGGTTTGGCTCAGCATAAGTTGAGGTCAAACAACCCCAACACTGATTTTCTGCCTGAACCTAAAGAGGGAATTTAATAAACTGAAACAAATAAAACAAATAATATAAAAATAAATAGTGTTAAGGATATCGAAGGAAGTGTGGTGATATATATTTAAACAGATAGAAAGTTTATATTATATATGTTATAAGTTTGTTTACATTTATAAAAGAAGAAATAATTATAGATATATTTTATATACAATTGAAATAGTAAATATAATGTATAATAACAAATATAATAATATTAAGGTATTTGAGTACATATATATCCGTGCAACTTTAAGACCGCGCTAATCCATTTTACTAACTCGAGCTTCTCTGGATCTCGAGTAAATGGGCACGATAAGCAATTTTGAAAAGTTTCTTGGTGCGGTAATGCAAGAAAGGTGGTGGGATGTTGTTCCAGCATTTAGTAGCGCAGTACTTAAAGCTACCACGGAAAGCTGACGACCTATGCTTGGGAACACACAATAATTTAGTACACTCTCTGACAGGGTATAGGTGCCGATCCTTACGCCACGCTAGCAACTCAAACAGGTAGGCTGGACGCTTTGACTTCATCAAATCAAATAGGAAACAGGCTGAAAACAGTTTCTCTCTATTCTTCATGTTAAGCATATTAGATGAGTTTAAAAATGGAGTGATGTGTGATTTGGGAGGAACGGATAGACAAAACCTGATGCAAGCATTTTGCACTCTTTGAATCATGCGCTGCGAACGTTGTAATAGGCAGGGTCCATATAAATTTATACAGTAATTCAATTTAGATAATATAAGAGATTCGCAAAGTAGTGTTCGAAGATTGACGTTTATGTAAGGACGTACTTTATAAATGACCTTAAGTCTATAAAAACAGCAACGGACGGTTTCCAAAATATGACTTTCAAATTTTAAATGGTTATCAAATGTTATACCCAAATTTTTAGCTTCATTAACTTCTTGAACTGGGATATTATCAATTGAAATGGACAGACCAGAACCTTTAGTAACACTCACCTGATGACGGGAGCCTAAAATCATATATTTAGATTTATTAGGGTTTAATACCAAACAGTTTTGTTTTGACCAAACAGAGATACGTTCCAGGTCTTGACAAAGGCTATCGGCAGATGCAGAAGGATTATTACTGGAAACGTCGATATAAACTTGCAGGTCGTCCGCATAAAGGTGGTATTTGCTATTAATGATGCATTTCGTTATGTCAGCTGAGTAGATTATGAATAGTAAAGGTCCAAGAATGGAACCCTGTGGAACTCCTCTTTTTACAGGAAGTTCCCCAGAAGATTCGATAGAACCATCATCATTGGAGACTATAACTTTCTGCGAACGCTCATTTAAATAACTTTCAAACCAACGAAGTGGACCATGCCCAAAACCGTAGTAGGATAACTTAGCAATCATAAGACGTACATTTATGCAATCAAAGGCTCTCGAGAAGTCAAGCAAAGCGAGAATTGAGGCGTGTCCATCATCTTGATTAGATAGGAGATCATCGACCACTTTCAGCATAGCGGTACAGGTACTCCTATTCCTTCTAAAACCTGATTGGAGGTCAGGCAGTATGCGATTAGACTCACAGTACTCTATTAACTGATTGTGTACTGCTTTCTCCAATAATTTAGATAGGTAGGGGAGTATGCTGATTGGCCTCAAATCTTTCAATTCAGTAGGATTGCTAGTCTTGGGTAATGGCCGTACTAGTGCTAACTTCCAGTCGGTGGGAAAAGTCGATGTAGCTAAGGACCTATTCAGTATTGCCGTTATTGCCTTCAGTGTAGTCGGCAGGGTGAGTAATATCATATCCCTTGAGATGTTATCAAGGCCCCGAGCGTTGGATTTAATAGAAATAATCTATGCTACTAGGCGTAAGTCTAAACTGTATGTATTGATTCAGATTGGTTGATTATAACCACTCGTTAGTGAAAACGATTCGTATCTGTTATACTATGACGTTCCGTCGATTATAGGAACCAGGCCTTACTACTTACGTCCGGCCTCAGACTTAAGACAAGCTTTGTACAAAAAAAGACATTTGACAGTGTCATTAGGTATAAAAATGTCTGTTTCTATTTCTCTCTCTCCTTCATCTTTCAGTTCCTACTTCTAGGAGTGACTGAAAAACAGTATTGTTTTGTCTTATGACAAAGCAAACGAATGCTGAGCCATCGCCTTTTTTTAATTTTTTTTATTGTAAAACCTTTGTTTTATGGCAATAAAAGTATTTTTATTTTTATTTAAAAAAAAATAAAACCTGTGGAAATCTTTGCATTCTGCCCTTACTACTTTTAAACTTATGATGATTGCGTGTTACGAATAAATACGATGTGATATGAATGTGATACATTACGAATTAAAGTAAACGTTAAGGGGTAATTTTAAAAATAATGCTTCTTAATAAATTGCAATTTAATAAACGAATTACCGGTTGCGTGGTCTTAATAACATTTATCTCAGTTTTTCTGTCCATATTGTTTGGATTTTAATCACCAGTTTAAGTAAAGAGGATAGAAATAATTACGTTTCGTTAATTACGAAAGCGTCGGATAAATGCATTTTATCGAAACTTCAAGGACATTTTAATTTTAATCACCTAGTCTAATGTTGCCAACTTAAATTGAACAATATTTGCTATTTTAGTTATTATTAGTAAAAATTATCTACTTCTAATATTGGCATCTTATTTACAATATTTATAAATCTTAAGCTGTAACCTGGGTGTTAATTTTTCTTTAGTATGTATGTGTTCACAAAAAAAGTATATTTAAGTGCTTCTATCAGTTATCTAGCTTCCATAGTACAAGCTTTGCTCAATTTGGAACTAGATGGCGTTGTGTTAAATGTCCAGGAATATTTACTTATTTTAGTATCAAATTGAACGTGGTACAATATTTTCTCTCACGTATTGCTTCAATCTAACGTTAATTCCTCTATAGAAACTCTCGCATAATGGTCCGATTTGTCAATATCATAATCGCATGAAAATGTATGAAACAGTGAAAGTAGATCGAATTGCGGCGAAGGTATGCGATCGGCGCGTGCGCATCGCCCCCGTCACTGATCTCTTATGTTTAGCAATACCTTTTTGCTGTGTGTCAATACATTATTACTTATTCGCTGCTAATGTATATCATCATAATTTGTACTGGTAGGTTATGATACAAATATCCATCTATTATGGTTCAATTATGCACTCTACTATTATTATTATTATTATTCTTACTAAATTAATAATGAACGAAATTAGTGGGATATCTTCACTAACATTATAAATTTAATTTTAATTTTATTTTTATTTTTAAAATAATAAATGGGAAAGGATTGATTTTTCGTTTGTTTGTTTGAATTGAAGTGGCTCCGATACTACTGGACGATTTGAAAATTATTTTACCACTGGAATCCTACATTATCTCTGATTAACATAGGCTATTATATAACATTATCCTGTGGGAGCGAAGCCACGCGTAACAGTTAGTAGAAAATATTGGCAAAGATTACATTCTGCTTTATTTCTATTGTCTTTTGTAATACGCTAAATTGCTTCGTGCTGAAATTGAGAACTATTGGGATTGGTGCATTTTGTTATTCTGTTGAGATTGGCCAACATCAACCAATTGTCTCTGCATTTACTCAAACGGATTGTTGTTTATTTTTAAATAATATTTTTAGTTCTTCCGTCTTTAACGTCAGTTTCCTTTGTTCTAGGGCTCCGACCCCCGCGTGGCGACCTGCCGCGGTCGACTGCAGACGCGCCGCTGCCAGCTCAACCAGGAGATCAACAAGGAGTTGCGGCTTAGAGCCGGCGCTGAGAACTTGTTCAAGGTATGATCCTTTATTTATACCCGATTTAGAATACATGTGTCTCCACTCTATTAATCCCGTGGGTGTCGTAAGAGGCGAGAGAGGGTAATTCTCCTGCGTAACATCTTCAGCTATAAAAGAGTGGGAGCCGAGCATTGCACTATTGGTTCAATCTCGCACCGGTGTGATTCCCACCCCCCAGCAGAAGATTGGCGTGAAGCAGTATTGCACTGTATTTCGTACGGTGAGCGGGATCCGGAGGCATATATTCCCATCCCATTCTTCTCCCAATTTCCCATCATTAATCCTCTTCTTACGACACTTTGGTATTGTAGATGTTCAAGGACTGCGGTCAGTCACCTAACATCAGGTGAACCGCATACCTCACTTGCCATATCATAAAAAAGTACTTACAATTTTGAAACAACCAAACGTTAATTATTCGAAATCGAAAATGTTGTCCATTCGTTGAGACGACAATTTCCACAGTCATGGCGTCCGAGTCTGTTGCATTCATTTTTCGCGGTTATTAACTGATTTACCACAATCGATCTGTTCTAGCCTATTTATTTTATAGTTAATACTTTTCTTTTTTATTTGAGTTATTTCGGTCAAATGTTTTAATTAGAGAACAACTCGTTATTTGGTTCCTCAGTTGATAAATAAATTTGACTTGACTTTATGTCAGACAATCCTTTATGGTATGTTTCTGGGAAGAGATCGCTCTTCAACGATGAGACTGCCTATCGCTTACTGTATCTTTTCCCTCATCATGTTGTTAGCTTTAAGCTTTGGTGCGAAATAAAGCATTTATTAATTCATTCTTTGAAGAATGTATATAAACTTATATAAAAAAATAAAGTTACTACACCACAAAATACGATGAATCGAAATAAAGTTGTTAAGGTCAGGTCAAAGCACGAAGGGTCACAGCTGGCTGGACACGGGCAGGAAGACATTGTGCCTGGGAATAACTCTTCAAAGGAATAGAATAAGGAGGATTTTTTCGAATTTCTACAGTAAATATAGATACTAGTATTATAGTACTGTGCCTTTTTACTGAATCTGATTGTACCATTGTAAATAATTAACCTGGTAATAAACTATTTATTATTATAATAAATTTAAATTGTTTATTTTCCAAATTGGCTTGTTATAAGCTCTTTTAAAACGTCATATAATTTTTTAAATTTTACACCGATTCGAAGAAAGTATCTAACGAGAACCGGCAAGAAAGCGCAATGTATGTAGAATTAGTCTTAAAGCGTGTGGATCCAGTCCATTTTTCGGGTTTAAAACAATATGTACCTAATTTCATCCAAATCAGTTCACTGGTTAAGGCGTGAAGAAGATAGACATACAGAAAGATTTACTTTCCCATTTATAATATTATAAATGACGTCGTCAAGGTCAGGTCAAAGCACGCAGGGTCACAGCTGGCTGGGCGCGCGCAGGAAGCGCCATTGTACCTGAGAATTATTCTTTGAAGGGTTAAAGAACGACTAACGAAATGTACAAGTATCAAGCATACTTTTGCCCAGTTTCTATAAAAATACAACGACTCGTTTTACTTACGGACAGTCGAATATCCTACTAGGCGTAAGTCAAAAGCGTTTCTGTAATAAACGTGACGTTAACATAACTACCAAAATTCTGATTGGTTGATTAGAACCGGCCGTTATGAAAACCATTCGTTTGTTATACTATGACGTTCCGTCGTTTATAAGAACCGGGCATTTATCATCAAAGCTTAATTTAACTTCCAGGCCACAACAAACCGAAAGCTCCGGGAGACAGTGGCCTTGGAGCTGAGCTTCGTCAACTCCAACCTGCAACTGCTAAAGGAACAGCTGGCGGAGCTGAACTCCTCAGTGGAGCTATACCAAAACGACAGGTATTTATTTCTATATAAATATGCTAAAAACCGTTTCACCTTTTCATTTTAATAAAATTATTTTGTCTACATTATAAAGGATTGATGTATTTGATCTTAAATACTTGATAGTTTTTGAAATAACCAAGATGTATGGTTTTTTTTGTATTTATTTATTTTTTGTATAATCTTGTATTTGTAACGGGAGTACTTTCCATTTTAAATAAAATGCTTTGTAAAAGATTTTAAACGCGGTTTATTATACATTATTTTACATTATTATTTAACCCGACGTTTCGAGCACTTTACAGCGAGCGTGGTCACGGGAGACCACGTGTAAAATCCTTTAAAAAGTATTTTATTTGTGGAACTGAATGAACAAAAATGTCATCCACCTTTCGGAACAAAATAACAGTTACAAAAGGACAAATCTTACAAACAACAACCCGTAATACCAACGTAATCCCTTAAAGAAGTCGTAAAATTAAATAAACCACATGTTGTCGTTAATTTCGTATCAGACACGACCTGTTTGACACGCTCATGTATAATTTAAATCTGCACTTCTCAACAATTGCTATTAAATTTCTTAACACTCAGATTTATTTATTTTTATTCTATATTTTAAAGAAATTTTTATCGTCTTGAATACGTCAACCCTATCGTAAGTTATAAAGAAGTATAAAGCTAATATAATAATTATTTACACCTTAAAGGAGATCACTGACTAGGGATCCCAATTTATTTCTTACTGACATAAACTTTCATATAGGAAGAAACCTCGTTAATTATTAACATAATTCAAAACCTCTAAATCCGAAACTTGAGATTTTACTGTAAATCCATTCTATTAGTAAGATCTCTCTCTTTAAATTCACCTTTGAGAATAACAAAATGATCGCCCAATGAAAAACATACGTCTCCTAAGACCTAACGTGATCCTATATTTTTAAAGCATAGTTTGAGAATCGCGTACATAATGATTGTTCCATGCTCAAGCATAAATAATCCAGGTATTACGCGTAATTGTACGTGCCTTTTATTTGCCATCAATTATATTACACCGAGGATAATCACTGTTATACAGTGTCAATACACAGTAACGATGGTGAAATAAAACGAAGACATTTTTAACTGACTTTAAAAAGGTGCTATTCGAGTCATTCAGATTGTTTTTGTTTTGGACTTAGTTTGTGAGATTTTTTACTGTTAAAAGCGACTACTCTTGGATAGCGATTAATATTAGGTCTCAGTGACTTTAAATGATCAATAAAGTGGCTAAATAATTAAACAAGCAAAGATGCATACGGGGTCCCTTGACCCTTGATGTATACTGATCTCCGCCGTCCATGAACATCCTATACCGATACGGATACGTACCGGCATCTTGCTGACTTCGACATAATGACATCCTATAATAATGATAATCCTTTTTTAACGTCAAACTAATATTATAGAAGCGAAAGCAACTCTATTGAGACAGACAATGGCTAAGGCGTGAAGAAGAGACACTGAGATGTATTTCTGTGTGGCACCAATTTGGATGAAATTTTGTATAGAGATCTATCCATCTATTATAAGACTTCAATCTAGTCATTCTTTTTTATGATAAACCAAAGGAAAGCCCGTCACTAGATTTTAAGTGATAACTGAACCTACGGACAACTGTAACGTCTAACATTGCGAGTTAATTGGTAACTTTGAGAAAAGAAACAAAGGAATAGGATAGAAATAGCTAACGAAGACTACAAAGTTATTAATGATTTGCAATCGCTTGCAGTATTATAATCCTAAGCAGATTACAACACACGCCATAGTAAACCGAGGAATCTGAATAAAACCTGAATGTTTCCAAGTATACCCATTACACGAGCATTAGCCGCAGTTTTTACGACAATTACTTTTTACAGCCGCTTCAAATTGCACAAATTACATAAATACGGTGTAATGTCTCGTTTGAGGGTTATTTTGTATCTAAGTAGATCTGGCTAGTGCTCAGTTTACCTGGAAGATCTGAATAGATTTTATAAGCATAAAGAATAAAAGCGCTATTTTTATACGGAATCTTACATTGTTTTGACACGGATTAGGTGAAAAGGTCGGTTGAGGATATTCTAGGTATTGACCACTTGACTTGAGTATTTATCAAGCTAAATAAATTGTTTACCGAAATGGAAAACCTTACTGCCTGTTATAAAATAAGGTCTCTATTTTATAAATTATATTTTTTTCAGCAAAGAATGCGTCATGCCAATGATACCCCTCGGGCTAAAGGAGACCAAGGAGGTAGACTTCCGCGAGCCCTTCAAGGACTTCATCTTGGAGCATTATAGCGAGGACGCGGCGCTGTACGAGGACCCCATCTCTGACTTCATGGATATGAGACAGGTGTGTTACTTTAGCAAAGTCGCGATACAATTATACCAGGGCACAGATAATATAATACTATACCAGGATTACGGGAGACTGCAATGCACTGCCGTAGCACGGCTTGTTCTTGAAGATGTGCTTCAATAAAGGGGTGCAAATAACGCGCGCGTGGGGACACTGTGCGTTCCTGAGAACCTAGAACCTTTCTGTTCGAAAGGTGGCCACCGTAAGGTTTTATTTCCTCACGTTAAAAAAAGGGTGACGGGAGACAAAAAAGGTGGAGCTACTCGATAAGATATTATTGAATTTAAAAGTTTATGTTAGATGCATTTGAAGCAAAAAATTGAAGCTATTTATCAATAAATGTGTCCATTTGCATTTATCTGTAATAATAAAATTTTATTGTCTTGAAAACGTCCTATTCAAAATTAAATGAAATATTATAAAAGCAGTCACGTTGGGCGCCGCAATAAACACAGTTTTTATGTTGTTTAACAATTTATTTAAAAGTATTCAGTTACATTAAACAAATGATGGATAATATAAAGATGATGTAAATAATAATGTGTGTAAATTTTCTCGTTGCTTCTCGAAAGCGTCGTTAGGGCCCGAGTGGAGACCGCGTCGACCAATCAGTGCATATTGCGCTTGAACGACATGTTAACTACGTTCAGAAACTGATTAGGAATATTGAAGAAAATATACTTAGCATATAACAAGCAATAATAATTTAAATAAACGTTATTAACCCTGACGTCTGTAATAGATTAAACTAATTATAATACTAATATATTTAAATCTTTATTCCAGGCGATTCGAACCCCGGTCAGATCAACAGCGGGTGTTGCGCTACTTTTCAAATACTACAACCAGCTGTACTACATAGAGAGGCGATTCTTTCCACCTGATAGATCGCTAGGGGTCTACTTTGAATGGTTCGACTCGTTGACAGGTAAGAACTAATTTATAAAAAAAAGTCTATTTTTCGTCCGTATTTTACGATAGCTGTATGATGTGTAAACGTGTGTATGCAACAAAACGATTCGTTCAATATGCAGAGTGGAATTTTGTAATAGAGGGAAAGTACTCTTAATATTGTAGATAAAAAATTTACTCAAGAAAAAACATTTTTTATATGAAATACATTCAAAGATTTCCGAAAATTGTAATTTTTCTAATTCATTAAAATTCATTTTGTATTTCCTTTGAAATGATAGAAAACAATAATCTGGAATATTTTTTATTATGTTTCTTACATAGCCTTGGATATAAAGTTGGCTTAAACTTATAATGGGAATATAAATTGTCACAACCCTTTACTCATTAGTAATAAAACTGACATCTTTCTTATTTCAGGAGTACCCTCATGTCAACGCACAGTAGCTTTTGAAAAAGCATGCGTACTGTTCAATATCGCTGGCATATACACACAAATAGGAGCTAAACAGGTAAAGAATACTTAACACCCGTTTCACAAACAATACTATAAGTTATCAATATATCAACAATACTATCAGTTATCACAGGGCGCCATAAACCTATTCAGAGACGATACTTGAGTGGCGGTTTGTTATTTTGCCTTTAAATTAAGTCTTATTGTATTTGAAATAAAGACTTGTTATTTGGAACGTATCGAGAAATGCTTTACTTCGCATATTATAACTACTTTAATTACTCAATTCTTGATGAAGGTGATCCTAGCAGAGCATTATACTGCCAGCCAGTAGACGCAAAAATTGAGTGAAATAATTTGTTGACTCCACGTTCTTATTTAGCTCCTAGGAAATTGAATCACTATATTAGAACAGTGACTTAATGAAAAGTTATTGGTTTCATATAATTTTGATTGCTTTTTGTTCTATTACAATCTGATAAAAATCTACGACTACATCATAAAGCCACGTACGACCTCGAAATCGTATAAAGTAGTCTCTTTTAAAAAGATTATTCTTATAATAAAGTCGTGTACATTAAATAGCTGTTTTACTCGTTCCAGGATCGTCACACATGCGCGGGTCTGGACGGCGCGGTGGACGCTCTGCTGCGCGCGGCCGGCACTCTGCGGTACATTCACGAGAACTTCACAAATGCGCCTTCCGTGGACTTGGCTGCACACACGCTCCTCGTACTGGGCACCCTTATGACTGTGAGTTGCTTTATGTATGGTATAAGTTTATCTAGTTTGAGTTTTGTTTCATTTTTTAAAAAATTAAATTGCTTAAATTTTTAAAAATTAGTCTTTCTTAAATGTGTGCAGAGTTTGCATATAATTGTTATTCTCGTTTCGACTTAGCTCAGATTCGTGACTCAATTCGCCGAATTAACCGTGATAATCATTTGAGTACTTCTCCTGATTTTAATGGTCTGTGTTTGGATAGTTGTGGTGGTTTTGATTCATTGAAGTCGTAAGATCTGACCTAAGAATCGGCTAAGCCAAACTTTAAGCTTGATTTTTGACAAACTTTGCTATGACTTTTCTGTCTATTTCAATACTCTGTTTCTCTTTCTCCTTCTTCTTTCAGTTCCTACTTCTAAGCAAAAGAAAAACAGCATTGTTTTTGACAAAGCAAGCGAATGCTGAGTCATCGCCTTTTGCCATAATTATATATTATTTTTTTTTAATTTTCCATTCTCTAATTGTAAAAAACCTTGTTTATGGCAATAAAAAAATACTTTTATTTTTTTTCTTTTTAATTTTCCAGGCACAAGCCCGCGAATGTCTGTTCGAGAAGCTGCAGTTGCAGGCGCGCGAGGCGTGCAGCGGGCGCGAGCGCGAGCTGCGGGACGACCTGCACATGTGCCTCGACCTCGCGCAGGAGAGCGCGCAGCTGGCGCACACCTACCACCAGCTGTATGAGAAGGTATGCACGAGCACGAGAGACTCGAGACCTACAATAGATCTTCCTAACTGTAGTTAGACTATATACACGGTGAATTTCTGATATGGAATTTCAGGAACAAGTCCTAACTATGAAAATAATAAAAAATGCTAAAAAGAGTTGATTTACCGAGCTAGGAATCAAACCCGTCAATTTTGGAAAAAAATAAACAGTTCTAATTCACCGATTTGTATTACTATTAATTAAAATAAAAATTTGTAAAGTAATGTATTGTCTAAAGTTGAAGAAACGTTTATATCAGCATTTTTTGATAAACCTTATAGTTAAAGATTTAGCCCTGAAAAAGCAGAGTGCCACTGCTTTTAAGGGTGGGATTTGAATATGGATGTATTGATTAAGAATCCAAAAAAACCTAATTTATTTGTCATACTCTTATGCTTGTTGATTGTTTCTTTTCTCTCTCCCAGATGCAAACCGAGGGCGTATTCAACTACATCCCGTACTCCTGGGTGTCGCTGGTGCACGTGAAGTCGGAGTTCTACAAAGCGCTGGCCCACCAGCACTGCGCCACCGGCTTGTTGCACGCAGCACGACCGCAGTTGGCGAGGGACCGCCTCGCTGCACTGTACGATCCTCATTGTGATGGTAAGAGGGGTAAAGGGCAAGGGGCGTCAAGAGGCACAATCTCTTTGGGTGATATTATGTCTAGATACCGTAATAGGAGCTATCAATAGAAGGAGAGTTCTACAAAGCCCTGGCTCACTAAGCTTGCGCCACTAAGTTGTTACATTCAGTACAACCATAACTAGCAAGAGATCGTCTAGCTGCACTGTACGATCTTTATAGTGACGGTGAGTGGGGTAAGGGGCAAGGGGCACAATAAGAGGCATAAGTACATTGGGTTAATTGGAGTTACCAATTGAAGGAGAGTTCTACAAAACCTTGGTTCACCAACACTGTTCCTCTGGGCTGTTGCATGCACTACCACAATTAGAGGCACAAGCTCATTGGATAATATTACGTCTCATTGCTGTTATAGTTTTCTGAGCTATCAATACTAGGCATAACACTGTGCTACTGAATTGTTAAATGCAGCACGACCACAGTTGGAAAGAGATCGTTTAGCTGCACTGTACGATCCTCATTGTGACGGTAAGTCGGGTAAAGGGCAAGAGACACAATTAAAGGCATAAGTACATTGGGTGATATTACGTCTCATTGCCGTAATATAAGTTTTCTGTGCTATCCATGGTGGGACAAATCTCTGGCTCACCAACACTATGCCTCTGGGTTATGGTGTGAATGGATTAAAATATTGCTATATTTTACGCCAATCGGGTCAAATAGTATAAACCAGTAGAGATCAAAATCATGTCACATGCCCAATCACTAGTTGGAGTAGTAAATACTAAAACGTAAGAAATCTTTTACGAATTTCACAGAAATTATATTTCAAAAAGATTATAATTTCCTTCGCAGGTTCAATATCGCCTACATTCAAGTACGACGAGGACGTAGACCACGTGGCGCTGGGCCGCGCGCACATGGCCGAGGCGCTCGCCTTGTACGAGGAGGCGCTGCGCCTGCAGAGGATGTGCCGGTTAGTCGGACTCTATTATTATAGTACGAAGGTTCAGTATCGAATAAATAGTCGCTAGCCTAGCTAGCTCAGTATAGCGCTAGCCTTGTACGACAGAGAATGTGTCTGTGAGATGAGCTCTATTTTCATAATCTGTAGATTCAATTTTACACGCTCAGTACAGAACCAGATGTGAACGAGTAGGCGCTCCGACTGCAGAGAAGATGTCGGTTAGTATTAACATCAGGAAGTCGAGAAACATGTTTATGGTTTACTTTTGTGTTTCTTATCGAAGGGAACTAGGATTGAAAATAAACAACATTCAAATGCGTACAAACAATTGGTCTCGTGACTACCTCTAACGGCCGTTTTTAATAATGTATCAAAGATTATGGATAGATTGTAATCTCAGATTAAATGACATTTCATTTTCATAAGTCATAACAAAGGCTATCCGTCGACAGCGTATTGAAATCAAAGTAAGTGCAAATAGATAGATTTGCCTGACTTTTGTAAGCAAAACAAGGTAGAATATTGAAAACGGCCGTAAAACTGCACGTTTGCTTTTTTGGAAAGCATCAACTCTCAAGCTAACACAAAAACAATCACGAAAATCTTTTGTAAAATGTCTGAAAAATTTAATGTTATGTATATTTCGGGTAATTCCAGCGAGCTCCGTGGTAAGGAAGCGCTGGCCCGCGTGGTGGGCGCGCACCGGGCGCGCGCGGCGCGGGACAAGCACGAGCCCGACTTCGCCGAGATGCTCGACGCGCCCAACATCTTGCGTGAGTTCCACGCACATAGTTACAGATATATATGTAGGACCCCTAGGGGTCTATGACAACCTGCAAGAGGTCTACATCAGCGAAAAAATGATGTCGGAGATCACTGATAGTACCTATTTGCTTACATACTATCTTATAATATGAAAAATATACATTTGACGTAAAACATGGCAAGGGGTCTACAACACAAAAAATTTGAGGAACTCTGAGCTACGCCATCTAAGCGAGATCATGCCAGTAATTGTAGTAAAAAATTATACGCAATCGACATAATAAATCAGAATTTATTTACGTTTTTGGTACCAAATTATTTGCTGTTTTTTTTTTAATTTTGAAACACAACAACAACTTGGAAATATAACTTCTTCTATTACTTACTCATTGTTGTAGAGTCGTGTAACATTTCGTTCTTCAATCCTCCATGCATTCATTCAAATATAATAAAACGGACCTTTGATTAACTATTAACATATTCCATCATTTCAGCCTCATCAAAGTTCCAACTAGCGCTAACACCGCCAGACTTCTCCCAGCACCGCGTGGAAGACCTGTTCAAATCCCTCGGCCCCATCGCCGTGTTCTCAGCAAAGCGGCACTGGAGCGCGCCCAGACTCGTCCAACTGCAGAAACACACCGACAGGAACAGACGGACAGACAGACAGAAGAAACGGGACAGATCGGAGGACAATAGCACATACTACAGTGACAAACATGAAGTCACGAAGCAGAATGGAGTGTATATAAATAGCTTTGAGAATCTGGACTTCCACCCGAAGGTGCTGGAGTACGGACGGAGGAGGGATTTGCGGAGAGTGGCCAGCGAGTACAATGTGAGTGAGGAGGGATTCGGCTTCTCTGTGAGAGGGGATGCTCCAGTTTCCATCGCGGCTGTGGAGCCGAATTCTTTAGCTGATGTGAGTATTATTTATCGCCAGTTTTTAAAAGTCTATTTTCAAAAAAGGGTTCTTTAAAAGTTCTTTTCATCCATGGGATCCTTAATATTATAAACTAATTTTAACACATTTTCAATAAAACTTTTAAATATAGTGATTTATTTAGGCATAACCGGTGAATCTCTTTCAATATATATCCCGGAATCCCAATTCTGACATCACTATAACGGGGTGTGTTTCAGAAGACTTTAAAATATACTTTTTAATTTTCCCAAAGTTAAGACTAAAACATGATAACATTACACACACAAAAGGCGGTCTTATCGCACTTCTTCACTTCCGTTGTCTGGCATAATTTTTGACTGACAACGGAATGGAAAAAAGTTATGCATTATTACTGCACTATTTGACGACCCGATTGGCGCAGTGGATGCGGCAAGGGTCTATTGCGCCGGAGGGTGTGGGTTCGATCCCCATGAGTAGAAAATTATTATGTAATGAACATTGTAATTCTCTACTGTCTGGATGTTTATGTATCTATAGTATGTATGTATTTACAAAAAAAAGTATGTTTAAGTATGTGTATCAGTTATCTAGTTGCCATAGTACAAGCCTCGCTTAGTTTATGACTAGATGGTATGGCGTAGTTAAATGTCCCTGAATATTTATTTATTTTATTATTTATCAAATATTTGTCACAGATGGCGGGCATGCGCGAAGGGGACTTCATAATCTCGATCGGCGAGCAGGACGTGAAGTGGAGCTCGCACGAGGACGTGGTGCGCCTCATCCAGCGCGCCGCCGCCGCGCTCACGCTGCGCCTCGCCACGCCCATGGACAAGAACGCCATGAAGGTGATATTTATTATCTGTGACGGTTTGATCTAGTGGCATGTTCTTAATTTAAAATTAATTTTATTTTGTGCCAGTATTAGATGGATGGAATTTTAAAAATATAATTTTTTGAAGGAGAAATAGCTTTATACCATTTCTGAAAGTTGTGTTTGTGTACTTCTATGTTTTACTGTGTTATAATTTATTTTATTGCTTAAATAAAACAAAACATACTATATTTTTGTAATCAATGATGTAGTCCATTGCATTGTACGCAAAATAAGATATTAATAAACATATAAATAATTATAGTGTTTTGTTACATTTTTTTTTTCATTTCAGTCTAATCTATACATATAATAAAACAGTAACCGAACCATTTCTGTACATTGAATATTTTTCAAAAAGAGTAATTGATATGCAATATGTATGTTCTATAGATATCAAAACCATGGTTGAAAAAATTTTTTTCTGTTTGTCGGTTTGTCTGTTTATCTGTTTGTATGTGCGTCAATCACGTAATAACCACTGGGCAGATTTTTATAAAATTTCATATGTTGATAGACCAATATTAGGTGCAACTTATAGGCTACATTTTATTTAAAAAAATATATTTTTGGGGTGACTCTCCATACATGTAAACGGAGGGTAAAAAATAAATTCGCGAATACATCATTTAGTGAGGTTTCATTGGAAAGGTCTTTAAAAATGATATCGAGGTTTCTAAATGCGTTTTCTGCTAAAATAAATATTTCTTGAGATATATGCTTCTAAAGTCATGAAAATGTCATACCACGCGACAATGTGAGATTTTGGTTAAGTTGCGGACATGCCTTTTTATACTCTTAAAGTATAGATTAAGACGTTAAAACACTCAATGAATCCTCAAAAACTTTCAAAAAATAACTAACTCTCTGCCCGCGGCTTCACTCGCGTGGGCTTCAATTTTCTGTATTTTTAAAGAAGCGCGCGCGCTGTGAGATTTTGGTCACACCTATTTCCATAGAAAATTATAAAAAAAAACTATAGACATGCGCATATATCACTGGTCCTGCGATCGTAATTTTTCAAACTTTTGTTGTGCTCCTCTAAAAATACAGAAATTAGTAGCCCACGCGTGCGAAGCCGCGGGCGGAAAGCTAGTATTACATAAGAGAACATCAAGACTGACAAAAAAAATGGTTAAAAAATAGTTGTTATAATAAGATACAACAAACAAAATAAAAATATGTATTCTTTCTTTCTTCCCTTTATAAGCTGTCTTATTTGATGAAACCTTCTGAAGTACAGTCATGTCATATATTAATTTTTAAATTTCCTCTAAAGATCTCTTTCAAAGAATAAATGAAATTGGCTTTGTACCCTTTTTCAAGCTTTTATATCGACGAATTTGTATTTCACTAGCATTGCCCGTTTTCACCCGCGCAACAACATGTATACCAAGTTTCATCCAAATCTGTTCACTAATTTTGCGTGAAAGAGTAACAAACGTACATATTCATAAACTTTTGCATTTATAATATTAGTAGGATACATATCCTGAGTCTACTTAGTAATATATGGTTACATCGATGTAACAAATATTCCAAAATA
>LQNK01000483.1:272623-289931 GCA_001586405.1 Phoebis sennae | reverse complement strand
TTAAATTTAATCTTTTAAGTGTTATTTAAAGCACTTTTTATTGATAAATGTAGCCTTATCTTGATCTCGAAAGTAGATTACGATAATGGCGGATAATCACAACAAAGAGTAACCAACATGTAGAAGATATTGTTTGCGTCCATAAGCAAATATGTGTTAAATCCATGGAAACATCAACTCTTTTATTCTGAGAGTACACGACAGATTTCCAAAATTTCAATATTTTGGAAAAAAAAATAAAATAGGATTATTAGAATTATATAAAACTGAACAGTGACACTTTTGTAATATTGAATATAGGATATACTTTGAACTTAAACCATTTACTAGATATATTTTTACAAACGTACGATTCTAAATCTTAAAAATTCTCATACCGCCTCTACTTCAGAAATTCACAAAGTAAAGAAATTTGTAGTCCACGCGTGCGAAGCCACGGGCGGAAAGCTAGTATTTAATATAATTGTTATTTAAATATTTGAAAGGCTGTAAAGTGTAAACTGTCCAACGAATTGGTCTCGAATCATGACTATAATGTTAGAAAATAGTTTTTATGAATAAATAAATAATAAAAAAATTTTGCTTATACAAAATTATATATGTATTTTTAACACCACTACTCAATTTCCAGGCGTCCCCAGACACAAGTCGTCAGTCCGGTTCCACGCCAGGCTCGGTGTCAGCCGCCTCCACTTCCAGCGGTTCAACCGCCGCGACCAACCGCTCGTCTGCGCGGCGCCTGCCCTCCTGGAACCCTTTCAGACGACATTCCGCGAGAGACGCGCAACCCGCGCATACTAATGTCATATTCAGATAGATTTTTGTGAAAATATAGCCTTATATATTGAAGGTTTCTTTCGAAAGTTTTTATAAACGTATGTTGATTAAAATGTGTGTAATGTTATATCGGATAGAATGGAAAATAAGGAAGTTCCACTTGTCTAAGAGACGCCTGCGTTCTTGAAACCCTTTCAGACGACATTCTGCGAGAGACGCGCAACCCGCGCATACTAATGTCATATTCAGATATACTTTTTGTTAATAAAATATAAGATTATAAATTGAGGGTTTCGAAAGTTTTTATAAACGTATGTTGATTAAAATATTGTTATATCGGATGGAAAAGATGATTATACGGATTAAATGGAATATAAGAAAAATCCGCTCGTCTGCAAGACGCCTGCCTTCTTGCAAGGGACACAATCTGCACATACTAATGTCATTCAGATAAAATACAACGCCTAATAATTGGATTTTTATTTTATTTGGAAGTAATTTTTATAACCGCTCGTCAAGCTTTTTTCCATGAAACGTTTCGGCTTTCTGATTTTTGTATGAAATAAAATATAAAAGAAGACGGTTACGTTCAGAAATCATTGGTTATAATAAAAAATTATAAAACTTTCGTTCAGAAATTATATTAATAATAACATAAGTTTAAAATCTTATTTTTCTTGCAAGGTATGGCGAATTTAAAATATCACCAATGAAAATTCATAATACATATATTTACAATGCGTGACATATTCAATTGTATTTTTGATTACTGTTATTTTTTTATTATTTTTTGTTGAAATATAAAAGGGTAAGTAACCAAAACAATTGTATAGTTATTATAGTGTTTAAAATAAAATTGTTGAATATATAATTATTGTTAAACATATATTTTTATTAATCACATCACTTTAAGCAAATTGAAGAAATCAACAATAGAATTAAATTTGAAAACTAATTTTATTTTTAGTATAATATGAATTGAGATGAAGAATACATTCCAAATTATTTTTATAATTTAAAAATATTATGTACATATATAAAAAATATTTAAATATACATTTATTGCTTACAATATTCGAGTCTTAATACGTATGTTTTTCTGTCGAAAATCTTATTAATAAATTCAATTCTGTGATTGGTGTATATTGTAAAAATTAAGTGCATTGAGCACTAAAAGGCTATGAATTTCCAAAGTCGATTATAAATTAAATAATCGTCTAATATGATTTACGTAGATTATAATACCGTACTTAATCTGTTATTTTATTTTATCTAGGTTAATGTTGTACGAATTTGTTGTCCAATTTTCCTTTTTTCATTTTCAACTGTCGCATCTTTATTTCATTTAAGACGTGCACAGTTGCCGAAAAAACGATAAATGTTTTACGAGGCAGTCTATATTTGTTTTATTTATACTGGATGAAGTTTCGAAATAAAAATAGAGCCGTCAAAACAAATATGCGATTTTATTTAGTCTCTAAGTTTTGCACAGATTAGAGAATTAAAGGCAGATGGAGTGTTCCGAAGACTCGAGTGAAGCTAACTACACGTGCATCTGTGCGAGTGAAATTTGAATATTTCGAGGCCCGCGTGATGTGTTGTGTCAAACTAGGTGAACATTTTTGTATTCGCTTTTGAAGTTTGTATTTGTTTTTTGGCGTCACTTGAGTCTTCGAAACACTCCATCTGTCTTTTATTCTCTAATCTGTGAAGTCTTGGCTTAAAGTATGGCGCGTAATTTGTATCGAGCTTTAAAATTTAATTTAGTTTATAAAGCATTGTCCAGTATTATAAATTTTCCACATATCAATTGAATTGTTAGTTTTTTACTTATCAGTTTTACGTTATAAATTCTTGAATTCAATCTGAATGAATAAGTTTTGGATGAGATCGATATTAAAGTTTTATTTTTGTAAAACATTGATCGCACCCAAAAATCAATACTAATGTAATTTAAGTGTATATCTTTGTAATATATTATGATTAATAAAGAATGTTACGAGAAATGTATAAATATTATCACTGTATGTATAAATATTTGTGATAAATAAAGATTGTTTAAAGAAAGTCAATCTTCTGTTTCATTTGCACCACCCTATCTCAATTTTTCTCCATTTTTCCGGGCTCTACTGGTTTAGTCTATGGCATTTTGGTTGTGTGGCTTGCTAAGAAACTATATTTCGTTCATTAAAATAGTTATAGAAAGATCTTCTTTATACTATCTCCTTCTATTTCATACAAAAAATCAATGCGATATCTTATACAACCAATTTTCAGATGTCAATGCCCAACAGTTTTTGTCAAATTTATGAAATACTAGCTTCTGCCTGCTGCTTCGCTCTCATTAAATTCACACTTATCACAATTATCCGAATACGACATATAATCAAAACTCTGGTGTTTGTTTTAACGCCAATACTTTTCATATTTAACAAATTGAAAATTACTTTTTAAATAATAATGTATAATAATTTAAAATCATCAAAATTACTTACGTAGTTGTGGTGTGATTATAATTTATAATATTAGTACAATTTAATGAAAAAGTATCAAACGTTCAAATTCTCCTTCATTTAACAATTCTTTGTTCCGTACTATGAAAGTATCAATAAGATACATTAATATAATCAACAGTTTATTCTTGTACATATTCAACACATCTATAAACTATTTACAATTCATAACCATTTACACAAATAATTCAATACAGAAAAACAATGTTTTAAATAAAGTTCTCATTTCAATTCAAACAAACACAAATAAATTTATAATTATAAATTACCTACTAAACAAAGTATTTTTTCAATTCCCATCGCTTCGGTACAAAGGCATTTGATTGATAAACGAAAACAATAGTGTTAAAAAATCTATTTTTTTTATATTGTACAACATTCGTGTTTCACATATTTTAAGTTACTAACATTGGTATAGAAATAGGATACGTATCAACTTAAAATTAATTGCATTCGAACTATGAACGTTAAGAACTGTATAAAGGATTCTCAACGGTATATTTTCATACATTTAAATGACCCAGTTCAAGTAAAAAACACCACTTAAATAACTTTAATTCACAACGTCATTAGCAAAATATACAGAAGTTAGTTTTTTACTTACTTGATGATGTAATAAAATTGTGTAAGAATATTTTTTTTGTGAACAATTAAATATGTACTTTTTTATTGCATAAAAATCACGCACTTACATACATCTCTTAAAACATTTTTTTAACAAAAAATCGAGCTCTAAAGCCACAATCAACAAAAAAAAATCACCGTCTACAGCCATTTCTATCTACAATTTTATTAAAATCACATATAAAAAGGTACTATCTATTAAAATGCGCTTCAAACAATCCCTTCGTATTATCATAAACCCCAAAGAACACGAAGCCCCCGAGCATGAAGGCTGTAAACCTCGGCGTGACGCCCGCGAACAGCCCGCGCACACCGGACATCGCGTAAATATCCGTTAAAATCGGTTTTACGCGCAGTTTTCTCGTCTCCGCGTAATCTTCCGCCAACATTATGCGAGTCTTCGCTAGGTCTAAAGGAGTAGTGGCTGCAGCCGCAAACCCACCGGCTATTGAACCACAGATTGCACTCTGAAATTAAATCATGTAGATTAATGTTTATGTTTTACTCCAATGCTACAGTTTTGGTTCGATTGAATTGTGTAGGAAAACCACTTTTAAAGATAATAATGCACTTTTATTGTAGGTCTACAGAGTTATACTTAATTTAATATATTTGAGTGTCTGAGCGTAATTCGCGCGTACGAGTGTTGCCGGCCGACTCCCTGACGTTAAACGTCAAACTAGACAGATTAAAAATGACAGACTGCCCAAATGTCATTATGAAAGATCGTCGTGTTACAATCAATGTTTTTTAACATCAAACACAACACCATCTTGTCCAAAACTAAGCAAAAATTTTGCTATGGAAATTCAATGCCACCTGTTTCACTGGCAGATAAACACTTTTATTTTTGTTTATTTTTCTCTTGTATTTTCTATTTGTTTTTTTTTTCTTTATATTTTACTCTTTTTATATAATTTTATATGGTGTAGTGTTTGTCTCTAGTGAATAAATATATTTTTCTTTCTTTCAATAATCAATAATAAAAAATATTTTATTCAAATTGGTATGTTAAAACTCAACAAAACATTAATATTATTTACTAGCTGACCCGCGCAGTCCAGTAATTTTTGAGCCTACTCATTACAATGTTTTTCTCTTTTTATAATAATATATGTATGTAATAGCATTAAATTGTCCAAATAAATAATTATCATTGCAGCAAGTACAAGTTTTTTATAAAATACGTTATAATTTTTTTCTCAATATTATATTATTTTAAACCTCGCAAAAACCATTGTTCAGTTAAACCTTTATGTCTTCGATTTTCCTCATATAAAATGTTATATAAGCCACCTGGGTTAAATATACAGTATTATTATTTTAATTGGTGACAATAAATTATTTTGAACTTGAATACGATTGAATTTAATTCTTGAAACTTCCTTTAAATCTTTTTTTATGCTCGGCCCCCACTCTTTTGTAGATGAAGATGTTATACAGCAGAATTACCCTCAGTCGCCTCTTACGACACCCACGGGTAGAAATGGGGTGGCGACACATGTATTCTTACCCGTCGCCACACGGGCTAAATTCATCAGGCAACGGTTTTAAAGTTTGTTATTCTCAATTAAGTTAAAATTAAAAAAAAATGATAAAAAGGATTTTTGCTTTATTTAAAACTAGCCACACTCCGCGGTTTCACCCGCGTAACATCTGATCCCGCGCCAATTCCAGGATTAAAAGTAGCCTACATGTTATACTGAACCCTTACCTATATGAATACCAAGTTACATCGTAATCGGTTCGGTCGCTTTTGCGTGAAAGAGAACAACAACAAACAAATATACATACGTTCACACAAACTTTCGCATTTATAATATTAAAAGAACGTTTATCTCTTAATAGCAAAATGTTATAATACTTTTCATAACATTTATTTATTTATTTATTTTATTGGCCCATTCACAGTTGATACATTGAAACAAACAAAATATGATACAAATAATCTAGAACTTATTGTATAATTAATTTACGAATAAGCACTGCATGCAAGATATTTGTAAAATAAAAAAATTAGAGCTTAATTAAATAACATAAACAATTAAAAAACATAGAAACTTACAATTCTAAATGTAAGTTTCTATGTTTTTTGTAATTTGATACCAATAAAAAATCTAATTTAATTATCTTAAAAGAATATTAAAAAAACCTGTATAATTATTCATTACTAGCTGACCCGGTGAACTTCATACCGCCATTTTTAAACGTGACACAAACTATTTGTAAGGAAAAATATAATTGTGGTTTTTTACTATTCAGATTTAATTCATATTTTCTCACCGTTAAAGCCTTCCCTGGACTTCCACGAACTTTTCAAGATTAAAATAAGTCAAATCGGTTCAGCTGTTCCCGAGTTTTAGCGAGACAAACGAACGCAAATTAATTTTTATTTATATAGATTAATGCTATACTATTTATTATTTTACTAGCTGCGCCCCATCGCTCCTGTGGGAATATCGGGATGATATATAGCCTATAGCCTTCCTCGATAAATGGGCTATCTGACACTAAAAAATTTCACTGAGACTCCTGAGATTAGCGCGTTCAAATAAACAAACTCAGCTTTATAATATTGTTATTATAGATTATGAATGCTACAAACCTGGAAGCTATTTATCTTCCCGTCGTTCCTCTCCTTTACCACACTCTTGAGCCACTCTCACAGAGGCAACTCTATGAAACTGAACGGTAAATCCCTCACCACGGTGGAGAAGAAACCACGGTACACACCATTCCTAAAACCATCTGTACGGAATGCCTGTCAATATAAAAAAAATGGTTTAATTGGAAGAAGGGACAGGCAAACAGACATTTTAAATAAAATACTTTATAAACGATTTTAAACGCGGTTTATTATATATTATTATTTAACCCGACGTTTCGAGCACTTTACAGTGAGCGTGGTCACGGGGGACAGTCTCAATTTTATTTAAAATGGAAAGTACTCGCGATAAACCAAACACAAAATTATACTAAACAGACATTTGTAATAAGTGATTTTCGCATTTATAAAATTAGTAAGGGACCGTCCATTAATCACGTGAAATCCGAAAGTGGGAGTGTCTGTATAAAATCACGAAATATAACATGATTGTAGTAATACATAAAAGTAATACGAAGTTAGACATGTTTATGTCATGAAGTCACGAAGTTTCACCAAGGGAAGGGGGGTGTATAAAGTCGTAAAAAACCTCACGAAATTATGGACGGCCCCTAAGGAAGTAATTATGACTTTTCTGATTTATAAATGTTTATTAGTTACCACAATCGAAGTATTAACACTCAACTCAAAAAATAGAACAATGACAACCATATATTTATATTTTAATTTATAATTAATGAAAACATGAGATTATATACCATACCTGAACTAAAATGCTAATACTGCTTTTTTTCTCTGTTCCCATGTACGTCTGTTTCCTTTGTTTCGCTATTTCTGTGGGCACTCGGATGACACAAGCTAACTGCAATTAACCAAAATATAACAAATAATTTAATTAATATATAAAACAAGCTGAGCCCGCAGTTTAAAGGAATAAAATACATTTATTTATGACATATACACAACACAAATAAGTTACAAATAGGTACATGAGATCCCGTCATAAGAGTAAAAAAATACATTTTAATTTTCTGTGGGTACGTATATACCCGCGTATATCTGTTTTCCCCGTTCCCGTGGGATTTGATCAAAATCCTTTCTTAGTGGATGCCTACATCATAACATTTAACTGCATGCAAAATTTCAGCCCGATCCCTCCAGCGGTTTGAACTGAATTGATAGATCACTATGCCAGTCAGTCACCTTTGAGTTTTATATAAATACTCAAATAGTATATACATAGTACTTTTTGTAGGTTTTATATTTTTTTCTGGTCAATGTTTACATTTCCATCCAGAAGCAAGACTAGAATCTTTGTAACATACAAGCTCTACATCCATTTTTTCTATCGTTTAAAATAATGATTATCTAAATTGAAAAATATATGAACTGAATGACTGTTCTTGGCTTAAACTTTTTTTTTAAATTTACGTAAGTAGCTTTTTATAGAAATAGGCTTTAAATCTTAAAATCTTTTTCCTCTAATTAATTATGTATCCAATATCCATTTCTTGTGAATATAATCAGATTATTCAATATCGTCATAAATTTAATTGAACAGCTATTTTTACCTTACTATTGTATATTGATATCATAACAAATTATTTTTTTTTATGTTATAGCAGGCAAGCGGAGCATGCGGTTCACCTGATGTTAAGTGACTGACCGCAGCCCATGAACATCTTCAATTTCAAATTACATTTCTTCAATTTCATATTTTAATTTGGTGCATAGTATGTGTTTAAAATGGTTACTCTAAATATATACAACCAATAGACAATAAACTTAAAAAGTTATAAAATTTAATCAATGGCTTAATATGTATTATGTAATATTATATCAAATTAGTGTTTACTAGCTGCGTACCTGGGCTTCACTCCCGTGGGAATATCGGGATGATATATAGCCTATAGCCTTCCTCAATAAATGGGCTATCTAACACTAAAAAAAATTTTCGAATCGGACCAGTAGTTCCTGAGATTAGCGCGTTCAAACAAACAAACAAACTCTTCAGCTTTATAATATTAGTATAGATTTATATGCCTTATTCTATTATAGAACATTAAGATATTACAAGTATACATCCAAGACTCACCACTTCACCAACGCTGGCTGCGAACATATGCACAAACGGTAAATACTGGGGTGTGACTAATGGGGATGCTAACGACTTGGTGGCTTCATAGGATACGAAGAATAATGCAGTCGTTGGCATTGAGCTTGTAGCCACTGTAAGCAAGCCTGGGAAAAATTAAATTATGATACAAATAAACCTTGTTCTTGATGTCTTAATTTTAAAGATTAATGAATATTTTTTGCTATGTACTCAAAAAAAAGATAGTGATGGTACAGTACCATAATAGAACTACACACAGAAATGTTTTTCATAATAAATGTTTCTTTCTTTCTTTCAAATGAAAATGACAGATGCAATATTTTATAATCAATATAGCATATTCCCTGTTTTCACTTAAAAAGATTTTACCAACTAACTTATAGAAGTTATAATAAAAGTGTAATAAATGATACAGATCTTTCATTACAATTTTATATATCATGAAAGAAAGAAGTATGTCAGTAAATGATTTAAATTCATACCTAAAATTCATAATTGCAGTTTGGTTTTGAAAAAGAAATACAATACTATGTACTAGGTTCTGCCGGCAACATTGCTCACATTATATAGATCAATATCACCTAATCCAGCTTACAACCTATCTGTCTATTCACAAAATATCATCAAAATCTAATCAGTAGAGTAATTGACACACAAACATCTACACTTTCACATTTATCATACTAGTCGGAAATGTATAGAAGTATTGAGTATTTTTAATTAAACCAAAACAGATAAGATTACTAATTAATTTAGATACCAACCTCTATAAACACCACTGAACCCCCCAGCCTTGTAGAAACCCTGCTGACTCTGAAGCCTTGTCTTCAGCGTGTCCAATGGGTACAGAGCAACATCTACGGACACACCTGCTATTGCACCAGCCTTAAAAATTATATTTTTTTTGTATTAACTGCCTTTTTGGGTAATGGCAATCATAAGGGGCATCATTACATTGGCAATTACATTTAAAAAAATGGGGAATTGTTCGTTAGAAATTGATATTAAAAAGAGAAAGAAAAATATAGTACACATTTCATTTCATTCCTTCAACAGTCTATAGTAGGCTAGTCCAACATATAGTACATAATATATATTTTAGTATGGTTGGAAACCCTACTTGGTTCATGTCATTATACTAAATATTGTGAAATCTCAGTCAATATTTATACTAAATATTGTGAAATCTCATTGTCAGTATTATTTCTATTTCCTTGGTAAATAAGAATAAGGAATACCCAGGGAACTTAATAATCTTAAAACCTTTCTGTTTTAGATTACTATATTTGTAAAAAATAGTTCATAATAATATAGTTGATAACCAATATATTATCAACTTTTTTATACTAAAGAAAAATAGAAAAAGTATTATAAATACTTACAAATAGAGGTGTGAAGTAAGATCTTAAAGATGTATTGGTCCTTTCACTTCCTTCCATTTTTAACTTTATTACATAAAAATTATTTTAAAAAACAAATAACCTCTTGCATAAGTTAGCGATGGGAATAAATAAATAAAGGAATTAAATCAATTCATTGTCTAGCGGTTGCACTCATAACACTCTTTATTTAAATGTCCTCATATTTTTAAAAAGGCAATTTAATTTATTTTTAGAAAACTATGATATACTCATGCCTGCAACTTTTCAAATAAACTTCTGAATTTTGAATTTTTAGGCAATTTTATATTGGCATTGACAAGAAAAATTGACTACTGTCAAAACTTTCAATTGACAGTTACGTATTCGTTTAACAATTCAACTATTTAAAAAAAAGTCCAAGAATTGTATTTCTTGGATTTTTTTTTAAATAATAATGGTTTAACTAAACTAATCTATCTTATAAAGTACTATTTCTTTACTATTTTAATTGTATTTTGAATTTAAATCATATTCATAGAACTACTTCGAAAATAAAAAATAACAGCCTGTTTCTAAGCAACAGTTAATAGGCTGAACGAGTGTTTTTATTAATTTATCCTTTGATTTATATTCTTATTTAATTCTATAGAAATGCCTAAAGTACCTCCCGCTCCCGATCCTCACGTAGGAATCAAATATCATTCCATACGAAAAGGGAGTGAACCTGGTTGCTACCAACTACACAGGTAAAATAATATGCTTTATCCATTCTTTTTTACCCTTAATAGATTATCTTTTCAACAGAGGGATCGCATAAGCTCAAAACAAATAATACTTAATGAACATGACCAATATTTCGATATAATTACTTCTATTGCAGGCCATCAGAATGTCGTCTAAAATTTCCAATAACAAAGCGTCCTATACACAAATGCGAACTGCCGAAACGGGAATACACCCTCGTCCCACAGATTGGCGGCTGGCGTACCCTCCTGGTTCCAAAGACGGAGCCCAACTTCTACCCAGCTGTGATGCATAAGAATGAATTTGAACGACTGAGAAAACAGGCTAAGGTGAGACATAAATTGGAGAAACATACATTTTCCTGTGTTTACTTAGTACTTACTTTACTTCCATTTTCTATCTATAAGTAAGTGTTTATGTTTCGTGTTAAATGTGGTCAATATACAATTGGAAGAATGTTGTATATTTTTAACGACACGCAGCTCCTCTTAGTCCAAGAAAAAAATGCATTCTGGTCTTCTAGGTCTAGACTGTAATACAATACAAAGAGGGATACTCTTTACAGTATTACAGTCTACCCTCATTTAACAAAATTTGCCTCTCAGATTGTAACACAAGACGAGCAGCTAGCAGCGATGCACGCACAAGAGCACGCCATACAAAAGGCAGCTAAGGAGTCCGAAGAGCGCAAGAGACTGTTAAAAGAACAGCTACAACCGCAACCTGGTGCTGAGGCGTCCAGTGGGAGTGCTGAAGCGGCCGAGCTGGAGGGACCTGACCAAGCGGCACATACATTGTCTAGAGCCGAGAGTAAGTATTAAGATAAAATAAAAACAAAAATGCGTTTATTGTCATTAATAAATTATAAAATTAAGTTAGAAAAATTAGAAAAGGAGAGCCATCTCCTTGTCTCTTCTCTGTCAGCAATTGTTGCCTGGCATATTATAGACACAGCTGTTTTTCGCCCACTCCTGAGCCCCTAAGCTGTTAGGCGGGAGCCGTGTCGTCAGTATTAGGACATAGATAGTAAATAAAGTATTAACATATTTTTAGGATAGTATACACTTATTACTTTCCACCAGGTGAAACGCTGTTAATAAAGCAACCGTAGGAGCATGGCTTACTTATATCTCATATTATAGGATCGCCACCGCACATAAATGCAGCAAAAACTGCAAGTTCCTTCCCTGAAATCACCATTGTTAAATCAAAACAAGCTAGAAGAACAATATGCCTTTTTTATCTTAATAGAATTTGATCAAACATGATCGTATCACTCTCGAAAATTGTGTGCCTTAATTTCATAAGACACCATTTTAAAATGTCGGCTTAATCTACACTCATAAAGAGGAAAACTTTGTTTGATTGTAATGAATAAACTCAAAAACTACTGGACCGATTTTAAAAATTCTTTCACCATTCGAAAGCTACATTATCCACAAGTAACATTGCTATATAACATTATGCTACGGAAGCGATGGCGTACGGAACAGCTTTTAATTAGATTAATTAAATACTCCTAATAAATTATGATAACGTTTTGTACGTAATCCTAATTTCTCACAGTTCTCCGCGCCGACAACATGCAGGGTCCCCGCTTATGCAACCGCATCATCCTCGCCTCGAAATGCCACGCCATACGCGACGCGCAGATCAACGAGAGAGAACTTATTAAGAAGGAGTTGGAGGAGGAAGAACGGAGGTACTGTGTTCGATTTTTGAATGTATAGTCCTAGCTCGTAACTCGCAAGAATATTAATAAGAGAAGACGTACCATAGATATTGTATTAGGCTACCATTTAAGTACCATCTAAAGACGTGTTTTAAGGCTAACGTGGAGCCCTCGCACGGGGCATTTATTGATTAAGGAGGGCAATGCAAAAATGTACTAGACACGAATTTAATCCTTTCGCTTCCTAAAACTAAACTTTATTATGTGAACAAATCAATTTTTTGAGTTTTAAAACTATGTATTGAGGCATCAAAATTTAAAAAATGGTAAGCCCCATCTTAACGTAACATAAAAAAGGTTGGGACACATTGAACTTCTTAACTAAATAATCGTCGAGACTCGGGAACAATCTTAACTAAAATTTAATATCAAAATTGCTTTGCAAGTAAAGTGAAAATTTCGGGCCCCGCACTGACACGTCTCGATTGTCTTTATGGTTTACCCGAAATTCGATTTGACACTAGATTTAGAACACTAACTGAATTTGTAAGAGTACACGTGAAAAAAGAAAAACTACTGGACCGATTTTAAAATTGTTTCACAATTCGAAAGCTACATTATTCACGAGTAACAACATTATCTACGGGAGCGAAGCCGCACGCATCAGCTAGTACTAAATATTTCTTAGTATGGATTGTGTTTTACTAATTTCAAATGCAAAGACTCGACGCAATAATGGAGGAGAACCGGCAAGCGGCGGTGCATCGCGCGGAAGAGGAGGAGGAGAGGAGACACCAGCTGCGGCTGCAAAACCTGGCCGCGTTGAAGGAGCAGATCAAGGCTCATGAGACTGCTAAGGTTTGCGATGTCTTACTTACGTCACAGAAAGTCCATAGACTAAATAAATCATAGTTTACAAATGTATATCTAACACAAATTGAAATAAATGAGAGCGATAATTAAAAAATAAAAGAAGAGAAAAGAGAGGGAGTTGGTTGACTCATGTCTTATTTCCCATAATAAATTAATATTTCCTACTGTTTCTACCTTACACTGAAATCTATACAAAGTCAGTGCCTTTATCTCTTTTCAATTTTACAAGATTTTGCACCGACTTTGTATAGATTTCAACAAAAATGAAATAAAAGTTATTTTCTACTTTTTAGAGCGAGGAAGTCGGTTCTATTTTTTGGCAAAAATTTTTATTGCAAATAATCAGAATCGAAACCATTGATTTTGGACACTGGGACATTCATCGGAAACTGATTATTATTTTTATATGTAGGCACCTATTAATTTAAGTTTGTACCTATCCAGATTCATCTCACCTGTTAGTAGTTAAACTTGGATAGGTTTTGAAACAACATTTCTCTTTCGTAACAACTTCCAAACTAAATTGAGGGTCTACCTTAAAGTCCATTTTTTACAGCACACAATTATTTTAATGAAATATCACTACATAGTATAAAACAAAGTCGCTTTTTCTGTCATGTGTCATGTTGTATGTCCCTATGAACGCTCAAATCTTTAAAACTACGCAACGGATTTTGATGCGGTTTTTTTTAATAGATAGAGTAACTCATGAGGAAGGTTTTTATGTATAATATCATCCATTAAATAGTGGACAAATACTGTTATTTTTGAGGTTTCTAATGTGATGTCGCAAATAATTACATTTTTTCCGCTTACATTGCAAACGCAGGCTGAATCCTACGAGATTTATCAAAATAATGTACTAAGTATTGTACACAATGAAAAGGTCTACAGAAAACTCCGCGATAGTATATCAGCATTGCACCCGTGCGAAGCCGGGGCGGGTCGCTAGTAATTTATATTTTGAATAAACTCATAACTTTAACATTAAATGTATAAAATAATATATTAAACTTTATACAGATCATGGAAGCTGAACGTATAGAAGAAGAGAGTATCAGAGTGAATCAAGCGAACATCGCGATGCAAATCGACGAAGCACAGAAGTTGAAAGAGAAACACGGGAGACAGGCGAAACTGAAAGAGATATTGGACCAAGGTGTGAGACAATTTATTAAAAGCCATAGTAAAGGAGTTTCGCAGAGATAAACGTTTCTTAGTTGGACGTTTCATTAGAAATTATTTACTTAAATTACTTACCTATGTATATTTAAAGCAAAACTCTTGAAAGGTAGGTCTAGTGCCTATTGCGCGTACGGTATCGTCATCTAGTAAGAAAGTTTCTAAACCGACAGTCAGAGATCTATTTGGTAATTTCGGAATACCTTAGATAAATGTTTGTTTTAGTATGATATTCGAGACGTCGCAATTTCTTTTTTGATACAATACAATACTTGTTGAGTATATGTTCATCCTTGAGTTACAAAAATCTATGTACAAAAATTTATCCAAATCGTTTCGTATATTAAATTCAAACCAAAAAAATCAAATCCTTCCACTTTGTAATATTAGTATAGATGAATCTCCAAGCAGCTCAAAGCTCTCCTCTTCTTCAGTATTATTTTGATTAGATGGTCAAAAACGCGTATAATCCTTAAATTAAATATTTCTCACTAGGCAACGCTGAACTCCTCTACTACAAGCAAGTCCAAAACGAAGAGGAGAGGATCATGGACCTGCGCATCGCCAACTTCCTGAGACAGAAGCAGGAGCGCGAGGCGCGCAACAAGGCTGAGCAGGAGGCCATCAAGGCCGCCAAGCAGAAGGGCATCGACCACATTGCTAAGGCGCAGAAGGTAATGTTTATGTTACAGCAGGCAAGCGGAGCATGCGGTTCACCTGATGTTTAGTGACTGATCGCATCCTATGAACTGCAACATCAGAGTGTCGCGGATGCCTTCCCGGCTTGAAGAAAGGAAAAAAGATCAGGGGAGGATTAATGATGGAAACAAGAAAGCAGAATACAGGGCGCCGAGTTCCCGCTCACCGTACGAAACAGAGCAATACTGCTTCACGCCGATCTTCTGCTGAGGGGGTGGTAATTAAACCATATAGGGCGGATGTTTAAATCCGTTTCACTGATCGATCTTATCCTGACCCCCCCCCTTCCTGGATTCGGACCTGTCAAACAAACATCTGAAAAATATAGGATTAAAGTCTTTTTTCACACTATTTCCACATTTATTAATAAATTTTATTTAATTTACAACCCGGTTTCGAACAATCATCATCATGATTGATTGTTCTGTCTGTGCGTGATTGTTCATTATTTTTTTAATGCATCTATCTCATTATATAATATTATTAATTGTAAAGGCTGAACAAGAACTGAAAGAGGAACTAGAACGCATTCGCAACCTCAAGATACAAGAGGACGTAGAGAGAGAGTGCCGCCGCAAAGAGAGAGATGCCGCCATCAAGAGGAACAGAGAGATGCGGCGGCTGCACGAAGGCAGGATACAACAGGTAAAAAGAAAATATTTAGAATGTTCATTCATTATTTTAGAACTAGCGTAGCAAAAGTTGAGACAAAAAAGTAACGAGAGGAGAAACATTGTAAAGGTAAAGATGTGGCTAATAACAAATTAAAGACAATTAAATAAACGATTCTTTTACTGCTTTGTTCGCTTTTTAAACTAGAAATGCAAAGAGTGTGCTTCAAAATTTACACTTATAACAGAGGCTGTGTAGATATACATTTTTTTAAGTGTTTTTCTCCGTGTTTCATCATAAATTGTGTCGCATTTTTCCGTAGATATCAGACATACATCGTTTGATCGCTCGCGAGATTGCCAAAGACGAGCAGAGCTTTAACAATGCGGCAAGACAAAACGAGGAGTTTATAAAAAAAGAAAAAGAGGTATACGTGTAATTACATAATATAATAATAGCATAGTTTTAAATGTCGTTTATTATTTCTTTGAAAAAGGATTAGATTTCTTAAAACAGTGTTACGTTTCTCCTATATTTTTTGGCCCTGTAACGTGTTTTGTTATGCACAAATACCTACTCAACTTTACGGAGGTGGGAGTCGGTGTTATGCTGTCACTTTCACTGTAATGAAGTAAGAAAGAAACATAATGATAAGACACTGTTAAAATATAGACGATCGAATGGTCTCCTTACTCTAGTTTTGTAAGTTACTAATTGTAATTTTTTATAGCTGGATGATAAGCGTAAAGCACGCATTGAACAACACCGGCAAGAGATTATGAAGCAAATTAATGACAAAGAAAGAGCGAGGTAAGAAATCTCGTCGAACCATTTTAATTTCTTTTTCTTTAAAAGTCGTATTTTATAATTTTTCTCTTTATAATTCTTTTTTTGACAAAAAGGCATAGTATGAAATTTCCTTCTTTCCTTCATTGTGGATTCATCTTAAATGAATTTCTTAAATAAAATATTGCAGAGCGGAGCTTCGTGAAAAAGTTCACAACGAGGGTGTGGCGTTACGCATGGAGCAAGAGCAACAAGACAAGTATGAGAGAAAAGTCATCAAGCACAAGGTAATCTTTATTTTTTAATTTATATCGTGTCAAAACTGTTGTAATGTAAAAAACACACGTCGGTTTTATTTTGAATTTGCACCGCCATAATTTAACGAATTATTACCCCCCCCCTCTAGGCCATCGACGTGTAGCAGTATTGCACTGTTCCATACGGCCCGGGAGGCCTGTATACCCATCCTGTTCTGCTCCTTTCACATTTCCCATCATTATTCTTCCCCTATCCCTTCATGCCGGCAAGGCATCTGCGATACTTTGATGTTGTAGATGTTCATGGGCTGCGGTTAGTTACTTAACAGGTGGACTGCGTGCTCAGCTTGCCTGCTTTAACAAAATATAGTGTTTCTTATGGTACATTTTCCCAGATCGTAGTTTGTAGGAAAGACAAAAAAATGTTTCACATAATTTAAATCGTTTTCAGGTGGCTGAAATGCGACAACAAAAGGTATCAGAGAAA
>LQNK01000483.1:224876-272129 GCA_001586405.1 Phoebis sennae | reverse complement strand
CCTCTAGGGCATCGACGTGTAGCAGTATTGTACTGTTCCATACGGTGAACGGGGGCCCGGGGGCCTGTATACCCATCCTGTTCTACTCCTTTCACAATTTCTCATCATTATTTCTCTCCTTATCCCTTCAAGCCGGCAAGGCATCTGCGATACTTTGATGTTGTAATGTTCATTGGCTGCGGTTAGTCACTTAATAGGTGGACCGCGTCCGGTCTTATGTAATACCTATTCACATGGTACATTTTCCCATATCGTAGTTTGTAGGAAAGACAAAAAAATGTCTCACATTATTTAAATCGTTTTCAGGTGGCTGAAATGAGACAACAAAAAGTATCAGAGAAATACGTCAAGGAAGTTGAACAGACACTTGGGAAGTACGGCTACCACTAATTTGTTTGTGATTTTAATTAAATTTGGTTTTTGTGTGTCATTATGAGTTTGATTTACCAGTATTTAGTTCAGCCGTTTTTACAATAAACATTTTCATTACTCTCTTCTCGTAAGGTGACGGGTTAGAATACATGTGTCGCCACCCCATTTCTGCCCGTGGGTGTCGTAAGAGGCAATAGAGGGTAATTCTGCCACCCCCAGCAGAAGACCGGCGTGAAGCAGTATTGCGGTATATTATTATTTGGTACGGTGAACGGGTGCCCGGAGAACTGTATTCCCATACATTCCTCTCCCGTCCTGTTCTACTCCTCTCCCAACTTCCTATCGTTAATCCTCTCCTCATCCCCTCCCCTTTCTTCAAGCCGGCGCAGCATCTGTGACACTTATGTTGCAGATGTTCATGGGCTGCGGTCAGTCACTTAACATCAAGTGAACCACTTGAAAAAATAAAATATACCATAAACTTAAAAAAATAATAACTTGGAAATATTTTTATAGACCTTTGTCCATGTTAGACTCGCGGTTCATTCTCGAGATAGAACAAATAAATATAACTATTTTATTATTAATTCCTTGTAAGCTTTGACATTGACTAGAAATTATAAATGAAAATAAAGATAAAATGAGATTGAATACTATTTATTAACTTAATATAATTATAACCACAAATAACATTCCACAATCCGTTAAATATTTACACAACACACACACACATTGATTATAAAACAATTGTTAACTTTAAAAATGTCCGGACTAAAAACTAAAACTAATAGAAGATGAAAAAAATATAAGTAAATTAAAATAATACAATTCTATAATAATAATGTTTATTTTAAAGGCGCATTTTATGTACATTACAAATTTTGTACTTTCAAAATTTAGTTTATTTTCTATTTAAAATACCTTAAAATAACAATTATTATTGAATAAAACCTAGGCATTGAAGGTGTACTACGCTTGAGCTATATTCACGCCTCTTTATCATGACGTTATTCATTTAATTTCAATTTTAATATTGAGACTATTGAGACTTTCACCAAAAAGTGTTATATGGGTGGTTGTTTTTAAATTTCTTCTATTTAAAACGCCATGCTTCGCCATGAATGACCACAAAGATCCAAGACAGACCACAAGGAGAATATATCTAAAATTCCCCCTTCAGGTCTACACTTTATTTTCCAAAAAAATATTTTAATAAAATTCGATTATATGTTTGTATGTAAGTATGCCTTTCTTCGACGATAACTTGAGTATTTTTTATGCGATCTTGATTAAATTTCATAGGCGAATAGTTTAAGAAATCGTTGGGGAGTACGAAGATAGGGCGGGTGAAATAGGCGATTTTCATATGAATATAGCAGAGTGTGGTATCGAATGAATGGCCTTGATTTATACATTACAACGCGAAGTCTAGTTCGGAGCGAGCCACTAGTTTTATATTGTATTGTTTAGAAAGTATACAGATTGACATAATAATGTTTTTTGTTATATTTTAAATTCATTGAAACATTAGCAGAAGACCTTTAAAAACATTCTTCGTGGCATTTTCCACCTTATCCCATATTCTGGTGTCACTTGATAGCTTTGACCACTTTATCGAGGTTCTCCTTTGGAGTCTTGAGCTGATACAGAACAAAGTCCACCAGCCAGAAGGTAATGTAGACTTGCGACTGAGTTAATCAGCAGTATTAAAAGTAAGGAAATATTGTAATAGAGAAAACCCACAGATTTTTTATATTGTGGTGTTTAGTAAATATGAATATTAATATACTTTAAACTCATTGAAACGTAGCAGGAGGCCTTTAAAAACATTATTTGTGGCATATTCCACTTTATCCCATATTCTGGTGTCACTTGATAGCTTTCTCGCCCAACTTGACCACTTTATCCAGGTTTTCCTTCAGGGTTTTGAGCTGATGCAGAACATAGTCCATCAGAAGGTGATGTAGACTTACCACTGAGTAAATCAGGTATAAAAAGCAAGGAAATATCGTGATAGTAAAAACCGCAGATTTTTTATATTGTGTTGTTTAGAAAATAATGCAAATTAATATACTTTAAACTCATTGAAACGTAGCAGAAGGCCTCTAAAACCATTCTTTGTGGCATTTTCCACCTTATCCCATATTCTGGTGTCACTTGATAGCTTTCTCCCCCAACTTGACCACTTTATCCAGGTTCTCCTTCAGGGTCTTCAGCTGATGCAGAACATTGTTATCCATTAACGAGAAGGGGATGTAGGCTTGCGACTGCCGGAGTTGTTTCGGTTGAAGGGACAGCATGGTGCCATCTTGCAGGAGAATGTTGCAATTTGCCTTTTCGTCCGGCTTCATACTGTAAAAGACATTTTATTATATTAAACTTGCTAGAAAAAAAACGGCTTCAATGTCAAGCAGTCAGCTTAATGAATTGAGTATGATAATTTGTAGGTTCAAGATATCATTTTAACATTTTTATGTACCTTGCTATAATTCTAGAAAAAAATGTTTTGCTCGCTATTATAGTAAAGGTTGAGAATTACATGTTGAGATGGACATTTGTTAATAAAAAAATCTTTGTTATCAATCAATTATAGTCATTATTTTCGTTATATGTTAAACTAGCCATGCCAAGCGGTTTAACCCGCGTAACTTCTGATCCTGTGGAAATTTCGAGATTGAGTATGTAGGCATATTATTATCCTTATCGTGGTATACGTAATTTTATACTAAGTTTCTTCTCGATCCGTTCAGTTGTTTTTGCGGGAAAGAATAAGAAAAATACATAGTATAATCTTGTGTTTGTTTTAACGCGAGTACTTTCCATTTTTTAAATAAAACACTTTTTAAAGGATTTTAAACGCGCTTGAAGCCACCTACAGTTCCAAGATTACCAGCCTACTTGCCATATGTGAAGGGGGTTACTGACAGGATTGGAAGGATCTTAAAACGAGCTTCAATTAATACTATTTACAAGCCGCACAAGAAGATTCAACAATTCTTGAGACCAGTGAAGAGTAATATTCCTTTACAAGATGCCGGGGTCTACAAATTGGACTGTGACTGTGGCCTCTCATACATAGGTCAAACTAAGAGAAGCATTGGAAGTCGACTAAAGGAACATATTGCTGATATTAAGCACAGGCGTCACTCAAAGTCAGCTGTATGCGAACACACTCTTGACAAAACAAACCATTACATACGCTTTGACCAACCACAAATCCTCGCTCGTGAGAATAGATTCTTTCCACGACTGGTACGCGAGGCTATTGAAATTAAAAAACATCAAACATTCAATAGAGAAGATGGTTTGAGACTTTCTAACACCTGGGACCCACTTATAAAAAATTTAAAACCCCATGTCAAGCATACCAAAAGACAAGAGGACACTGTAAGTCAATTTTGCAAGAATCCGAACCAATTTTCCAAATACCATCTTCGGGGAAATAAATGGAGGTAGACACACAATTTTTGAAACACTCATGAAGACAACTGCCATCTCAGTCTCCCGTGACCACGCTCGCTGTAAAGTGCTCGAAACGTCGGGTTAAATAATAATGTAAAATAATGTATAATAAACCGCGTTTAAAATCCTTTAAAAAGTATTTTATTTAAAAAAGAAAAATACACCCTAACAAATTTTCGCAATTATGACATTAGTAGGATAGATTTTGACGACTTGATTGGCGCAGTGTTTATTGCGCCAGAAGGTGTGAGTTTGATCCCCCACAAGCAGAAAATTATGATATGAATATTGTTATTTTCTACTGTCTGGTTGTTGATTTATCTATAGTATGTTTGTACATATTTACATAAAAAGTATGTTTAAGTATTCATCAGATGCCTAGTTTCCACAGTACAAGCTTTGCCTAGTGTGGGTCTGCCTCGTTGGTCTAGTGATTGCATATTTGACTACAGATTGAGGGGTCTCGGGTTTGAATCCCGGGTGGGGCCAAAAAAAATGTTAATATTTACAAACATCAGTTGTGTAGTTTCCACAGTAAAAGCTTTGTTTAGTTAGGGACTAGATGGCCATGTGTGAAATGTCTGTGAATATTTATTATTTATAGATAACTTACGTGTAACAAGTAGGCACCATGACGGGTGAGCCAGACATGGACACCACCATTTCACCTTGCCGCGGCTGACGCAGCACTGTCAGCGGAGTGTGGGGGGTTACCTGGAAGCACAGATAATATATTTAATGAAGAAATATGTGTATATAGTGTGTACAAATCACTTAATTACTTGTGCGTTGTGCCAGTGTATAGATAGATATTTTAGTTGAGGGTATTCAAACCAATGTTACTTCAAAATTATTTGTATCGGATATCATGCGAGAAGCAGTTCTCTGGTAGAGTTGCTTAAATATCTATGTATATTGTAAGTATGCATGTATGTGACTAAATGGTAAATAAATGTGTTTAGGTGGGAACTTACCTTGGGTTAAATAGCCGGCTTCCCAACCGAACACATACCATGCGAGTTTTGCAGACAGTTGCTAAAATATATTCGTGAATTGTGTGTGTGTATGTGCGTGCATGTATCTGTGTTCACCTGGACACTTACCTTGGGTGTAATCGCGGGATAGTTAACAAGCGCATTCTTGTTATACGCTGGTGTCTTATAAACAGACTTAGACCGTCGTCTAGCAGTAGTACGTGGTGCGGGCTTCACATCATGCAGATACCATACGAATTGTAGATACAAGTGTTTCCGATGCAGATGCAGACTGCTAAAAATATATTCGAGCATCTATGTGTGTTCACCTAGGGACACTTACCTTGGGTGTAATCGCGGGGTAGTTAACAAGCGCATTCTTGTTATACGCCGGTGTCTTATACACAGACTTGGATCGTCGTCTAGCAGCGGTACGCGGCGCGGGCTTCACGACTGAACGAGCGGACGCGTCAGCTGATCGAGACCGGCGACCGGTCGAACGAGACGCGGATGGAGGCGCTGAAATCATCTCTATTGTTAATAAACTAAACCATATTTAGAGAAAAAATATTGTACATAAGTCGATAAAAATATTATACATAAGTCGATATAGAATATATGTATTATATAAAGTTAGAGAAAAAATATTATACATAGCCTATGTTACTCGTGGATAATGTAACTTTCGAATGGTGAAACAATTTTTAAAATCGATCCAATAGTTTTGGAGCCTATTCATTACAAACAAACAGTTTTCTTCTTTATAATATTAGTGTAGATGAGTCATGTATTGAACATAACTTTTAAAAAAAATTTTTTAAATGACTAATCTTTGCCGTTATACGTGTCCTAAACGAGTTATTTTCATTGAAAATTTGGAAGCGGTGATAGGGAGAATTGTTTTAATTATATTCTAAAGCATTTTAGATTAAAATATTTTTTTATTATAAAGGTAACAGACAACCGTTGGCTAGCCGCACACAATCTTTAATATTGACAATCAAGATAATATACTACATACGAAAATACCGCAATACACGTCGCACACACAATAAATTGTATTGTCAATAATATTGTGTATATGCAGCAAATATTGCTGTATTTATGTACGTACATGATGTCAATCTTTATATTGACAATATTATTTACTTATGCTTTCCATACCCAAACTAACCAAAAAGCTCCAACCAACATATATTACCAAAATGTATCTATTACCAATGGAGTATGTAAAGTATAGCAGTGAAGACACAATAAGCACTTACCCATATAGGTTTTCTTAGCCCCTCGGTCCCCGGAGCCCCGGGACGAATTCTCCGTGAGGTAGCCTGATCCCAGAAAGCGTTAGTGGAAATTAATGATATGATGTTAGGTGATTGTGTACAGAACTATTGATGACAGTTTACGAAAAAGCAGAGGAACAAGACAAAATTACGAAAATGCAGAGCTATAAGACTAATTTACGAAGTGGATTATTTACACGATTGCCGAAATCAGTGATTGATCATTTTTTTAACTAAAGAGAAAACAATCAATTACTAATAATTGAAAGGTAAAAAATATTGTAAAACAATTGATAATCTGGTTTTGCAGTAAAATCTTTAAATTTTGGTTTAAAACTTAGACAAATCATTTAGACATTTTTCCCGTATTTTTACTTGTACTTACCAGTATTTGTTTATCAATTTTTACAGGTTAATTATATTATCAACAACTCAGTATAATTTTTTATGTTGTGAATTGTAATAATATTATTCTGGAATAAAAACTATCCTATGCAGTTTCTTAGGTTTTTATCTATGTACGAACTTTCATCTCAATCAGTTCAGTAATTTAAGTCTATGAAGAATAATCAGACAGAGTTACTTTCGCATTTATAATATGGTAGGGATTAATTGATGTTACAAAACTAAATATTACTATTAATAATATTTTATTTATACTGGTATTATTGTACTATCACTAGCAAGTAAAATTTATAGAAAGCTTTTCAAATTATTAGAAGACTATGATATATAGAAAGCTAAAACTACAGCATTAAGAGGTTTTTAATTATATAAGACTACGCTAATATTAAGATTATATTTACACTACTTTAAACTACTTTTGACTAAAACTAAAATCCTAAAATCTTATATATAAAATTCTCGTGTCACAATGTTAGTCTCCATACTCCTCCGAAACGGCTTGACCGATTCCTCTGAAATTTGGTAAGCATATTGGGTAAGTCTGAGAATCGGCTAACATCTATCTTTCACACCCCTAAATAATAAGGGTGGTCCAACCCTCAATTTTTTTTTTCATTTTTTTGACAAAATTTTTTTTTTTTATTTTTTTATGATACGATATTCAAAAATACATACAACCCTAAGTTTTTGCCTTTCTATCACCAACCCCTATTTTTTAATAATTATTTTAGTAATTTAATTAATTTTTAAAATTTTCCGTGCTTTTACTCTGGATACTCATTGTCTTATATATAAAAATGAATCGCAAAATGTGTTGGTAAGCGCATAACTCAACAACGACTGGACCAATTTTTTTTTTAAATGTTCGTCGAATAATTACCGGGTCCACGCGAGCGAAGCCGCGGGCGGAAAGCTAGTAAAACTATAATTTAGTGATATGATACTATTGATATTCCTCTATAGATGAATTTCTGGTGTGATGAATATAATTGTGTGCATTTATGATTTTGATGAAGTGAAACAACAACCAAAGATATACTATGAAAAAATTAAATAAATGAATGATCCATATGCCAATATGCAGTAAAAAAATATGATAAAGTAGCAAACAAGTTCTAATAAAGGATGAAAACACTTTTAAATTAAATAAAATATTTTATAAAGGATTTTAAACACAGTTGTGTTTGTTTTAACATCAGTACTTTCTGTATTGAATAGGAAATACTTTTAAAGTATTTTAACCATGTGTAAAAAAGACTGAATTAACAATCTGATACAATGTGCCAGTAATAATAATTCAAAATAATGTTTGTTTTGTACACCTAGTGATTAAAAAAGATATAAAAAAGGTTGTAATAACTTCATTTGAATATGATTGATTAGAAATATCAGAAAATATATTTATTAGATCACTCACCATCATCATGGGAACCAGCTGATCGACAGGAACGCCGGGTGGTTGATCTTCGAGTGGCGGGCAGAGGTTCTTTTAAGTGAAGTTCTGTTTTCTGCAAATTTTGACATACAAATTTTAAACAACATCCCAAATGATGAGGAGGTTATCAATTTGCTGGGGTATTTTTTCTAACAAGCCATTCTCCACAGCTTCAATCCCTTAAGAATATGCTATGGTCTTTCTCGATGTACCTACGTAAGTCTATTTTACACAATTTTTTTTGTTGAATGATAAACCTAAATTCTCTTGAATTTTTTGTTTTCTTTAATAAGTTTACACAAAAATTGAGTTGGCCAATACCATTAGTTTTTAATTTTACTACAAGAAAAAAGAAATTGTGGGACATATTAAAGGAAGTTTCAACAAATATGTACACATTTACTTACTACTAAAAACTTTAATAAAAATTTTCTATGCACTTACCAGTTGACCCAATGTTTTTTGTAAATTATTTGTGCTAATAGAACCCAAGAGTATCTTGAAAGTAATCTCTAGATTGCGTAGTTCCATCTGAGCCCTAGAATCTATCTTGTTCTTTTGATCCGCAACTGAAAAAATAATGTGTAGGTTTTTAATACATCCGGTAAGACTGAATATTTTAGTGTTTAAAATTGTATGTACATACACAATAAGCGACTCATGTTGATAAAATAATAAGATTAATCTATTTAGTGCTCTTTCAATCTAGTCTCGCTAGGCTATTTAGTCCAATACTTAAACGCGGGATGAATTTTTAAAGTATAAAAAAATATGAAATGCATTAGGGGCATTTGCACTATTAGATCAATTTAATACAAAGCCAAAACAGATTAAAAGTTATAAAAAAGTTTAAAGCATCTTCGATTACATAAATAAAGCCACTTAAACGTAATGTTACACGAAACATACCCAATTTATTAAATTTTTTCAAAGTGTCATCATCCTCTTCAGCTTTTTCCTGCTTTCTCACAGGTCGCTTTGTCCTAGGCATTTTGTAGTAATACTTATGATAGTTTCTCTTTAATTTATTAACTTACAACACAAATATTACAACGAACGTGGGAGTGAAACTTTTAAACAAAACAATGCTCAAATCAAAAGCAAACCGACATTTTTAAAATTCAGACCGTGTTGCCAGTTACCACTTGCCAGTTGCCAGTTACCACTTCATTTCAGCATAACACATACAATTCTGCTTGGAACATGATTTTATTATAATAATATAATCATGGGATATATATTATTAATGGGAATTATTAAATCCAAACTAAATTATTTCTGTTAATTATGAATATTGCTTTTCTCAAAATTTTTAGTTTGTGGTATGTTTCTAAACGCAATCAATCAATTGAATACTTTAATAATATTAAATGAAAATAAGTATTTTTTTAAAGCATTTATACATATTATTCATCAATTGCTAATATTTTAATAAATTTAATTTAAATAATTTGTTTAATAGGTAAACAATAATTAAAATATTTTATAATAGGTCGTGTTGTGACCATTTCATGCTTTGTTATGATGAATGAAGAATGGCGGACGTTGTCATTGTAGGATATTTATTCACATTTTTATTAATAAGTGCTAGTTATGGTGAGTTCAATCAAATAATAAAGTTACTGTCAAGTTATTAAAGTGATGCATAATTATTGTGTTAATTTTGGTATGGAAATTACTAGTGGAAATGTGAAAAAAAGACGCATCCGCGTCGTCCTCAGATTATGTTTTATTATTGTTTTCGTTCTACACTTTTAAAGTTCTGGTTCTAAGCGATGTTTATTCGTCTTTAATGTGGTTTATACAAGTGGAACGGTATTAAAAAGCAAATACATTATAGTAAAAGGAAATCTTAACTCAATTTTGATTTCGAAACAACAATTAATTTTATTAAACGATTCATAAAATTTACATTCAATAGCATAAACTAAGATTTATTATTTATTAATGGAAACCCGTTTTTTCTGTACGTAACAATAACATAATATTTGCTATCTATCTTATTATTTGTAACTTTTTAGGGGGGCTCGCAGATTTCGACAATTTGGAGGAAGATGGGCCGTTCCCAAGCACACAGGCTCAAACCGACTACCTCATACGAGATGACTCCATTGACAAAAAGATGATGGTTCACCATCCAAGGTAACAATTTGTACTAAATTTAAAAAAATACATACAGGGTGTCCCGTAATGAGTGAAGCATCTGTTGGGGGATGATAGCCGAGCTAATAATCTATCAAAAAAACCCAATATAGGTCATACGAAAATATGACTGTTTTTGAGATATTGAGGATTACAGATTATGTATTCTTACTAATATTGACCAATAATAACATTTAATTTTATTTTTAATATAAAAAAAAAACAATTTCATACTAAGTATCATTCTGGACGTATCATTAAAATCGAATTCAAATTGCAATATTATTTTTTCTATAGGGAAAAACTATAAGTTTTTTACCATTTTGAAATTGGTATTAAATATAGAAGTTTTTACATTCACTGACTGTCTAATTTTTTTTCTTCCGTTGTCTGATATTTCTATCAGTATGCAATGCATGTATTCAAGAAAGCAACTTATAACAAAGCCTTAGTAAAAAAATTATGAAAAACAAATAAGAATTACGACCACAGTAGTACAAAACATTGGGCGAGTTCAACATTCTAGAAAAAACTACAAAATCCTCAATATCTCAAAAACAGTGATATTTTCGTATGACCTATATTGGGTTTTTTGATAGATTATTAGCTCGGCTATCATCCCCAAGAGATGCTTCACTCATTACGGGACATCCTGTATATACTTTTTAAAGGTTTTTTGTATGTGATAAAGTGCACAAAATTGCATACTTTGTCAATTATTTAATATATTTTACTTAATCTTTATCATGCAAAGGCAGGGAATCATTGCATACTTTTTAAGAGCTAAGGATTTTTTAAGATTGCTCAAATTTGACTCACTTGTAATAAGGGTAAAACTACACCTTATACTTTAAGGTCAAAAATTATCTAACAGCGAATATTTTAGTGTGTTTTTATAGCAGACAACTTATATTATTAAAGTAATAAAATTCTGTTTATTCTTAATTTTTTGCTGCTCAGGAGAAGAAAGTTTCAAAAGAGGTGAGCATGTTTTGTGAAATTTTAGATTTCAATCACTTATAGTTTGCTGCAAATTACTGCAATGTGCATTAGTATTTATTGTATATATTCATAGTTATTTGCCTTTGAGATGTCATTAGAATATTCTTCCGTATAATAATGTAGAGTATATTTAAAATAGATTGACCTTAACAATGTTAATAATTTAGTATTTGTATGACGTCTAAATTCATCTTCAACTATTTTTTATCACAAATATCTAAATAAATTATATGACTCAGCTTTAAATGCATTATTGTGGTTTAAACATAATTTTCTACTGATTTATAAAATGTGAATGACATTTAAAACAAAATTATGTTCAAGGGAGGATTGCCCATTACCATGCTTGTTATAAACAATTTGAAATATTGGGTTAAATAATAATGTTAAATAAACGGTGTTTAAAATCTGCTTAAAAGTATTTACATTAAAACTATCATTGTAAAAGTAATGCATGCATTTAATTAATTTTGTGTATATTTCTTTATTTAATTTTTTATTTAGTGTTTGAGTGGTTGTTTGTTTTATATCATTTAAATAAGTAGAAATAGTGAGTATTTTTAAGCGTCCACATGTATGTGACAATCTATACAAAGAATATGAAATCCAATGCATACAATTTATAAATACATTGCCTTACTCTAATGAAACAGAACAAAAAGACAAAATAAAAAGACCCACAGAAATGCTCTCTGTCTCAACATCCTTACTTACTCACTTATTAATATTAGAATTAACTCTGTCTGTATGTCTGTCTTTTTTTCACGCCTATACCACTGAACAGATTTGGATGAGATTTTGTACAGAGACTGTTATCCCGGTAATCCCATGGGATTTACATACGCGGGTGAAACTGCGGGGCACAGCTAGTAATGAATAAACTTATAAAATTTTAGATACAAATGTCATCAATGTGAGTCGCCAGAGTGTGACAACGACTCAACGACTTGCGACTTCGCCCTCTACTGCTTCAAGTCTACAGTCAGGACGTCGGACGGGGAGCTGCGGTACTCCAGAGGCTGTTCCACGACCAGAGACCATTATCAGTTCACATGTCATAGCAATCAGCCTTCTCCAGGGTAAGTAAAAAATGTATTAAAACTAGAATTTTGATCAAAGTCACATTTGTTTATGACTACCTTTTTGAAAACTGTTACCTCATAGATATATTATTTTTATTAAAATTTATTGAAATCAAAAATTGTATTATTTTTGTAATGTGATTAAGGTCTATAAAATTTTTTATGAAATAATTCTGGGTGTCAGCAAGTATGGATTAATAAGTACACGATTGCTATACTACAATTGATACACATTATTTAATTTAATGTTTTTTTTTTTGGCTAAAAACCGCAACTAATGGCAGGTTGGAGGAGGCCTTTGCAAACTAGCAATCAGACGACGAAACAATAGATATATATTATATCTAGATTAATTAATTTTTTTAAGAAAACATGTACTTTAAATGTCTGAATAAAGGGCTTTATTATTATTTTATACAATTTAATATGTATGTATGTTCCTATTTCAGTTTGCGCAAACGCCACGCAGGTCAGCTAAACATAACATGTTGTATGGGAGATATGTGCAACAATGGCAGCTTCCCGCAGCTATCTGCTGCTGACACCAACATAGAACCGCTGACGGCAAGCGCGTGGAAACTCTGGGTCAGCGTACTGGCCTCAGTGCTGATTGTCAGCACCATTGCAGCCTTGGCCATCCTCATATTGAGGAGGACTCACAGGTGAATATATTGACACCAATGATATATTATAATTCATAGATATATTAAATGCATACAAAACATCGTGAAAAAATGCGACCTGTCATCTTTACACAATCACTTCATAGATGACATTTAATATAATAATAAATTTATTTTAAAAAATTAAAATGTCTGTATTTTACCTATGATATGATATCTTTTATGCTTTATTTTTATTTTCCTATTAGTTCTTGCATTTTCTAAATACACACAAGGACATTTTATAACTTTCTATAGTAACCAAACCACCGTTGCTATGTAAAGTTCTGTCAACAATTGTTATGTTACCTAGGGAGTGTGGATATACATGTATCCATTTGAAATCTCAAATCAACATGCTAGTAACATATCTATAGTTATATTATCTCACTAGCTGCGCCCCAGGGCTTCGCTCCTGTGGGAATATCGGGATGATATATAGCCTATAGCCTTCCTCAATAAATGGGCTATCTAACACAATTTTTAAAATCAGACCAGTAGTCCCTGAGATTAGCGCGTTCAAACAAACAAATTCTTCAGCTTTATAATATTAGTTTAGATTGATTGACCTCAACATTTATCAGCTTACGGACAGTGCAAACGCCGTAAGATGGTAAGAATTTGCGATTATAATGAAATTCTGAAATGTCTGTTCTTTCAGGTTACGAGTTCTCCAGGCAGCTCAGAAATTAGGCATGGATTCCAATTATTTCACAAATAATTTATATAATCCACCGGTGACAAGTGCTTTCTATGAAGGTAAGTTTATGTTTAGTTACAGAACATTGAGTCTTATTAGGGTCAATAAACCCTAATGGATTTGCTTAAAACTTTCAACATTATAATTTTTTTGCTTTTTGGAACTGAAGTAAATTGATAATAAATAAATAAAATTTAAAGGGAATAAAATTTGGTGATTCATTGTAATCACAGTTTGTATAAATAAGAAAACTTTTGTTCATAAATTAATATGAGTGAGTTCGATAAAAAAATGATTACATTACATCATTTTAGGTATAGATGGATCACAAGTGGCAGTCCGAGCAGTAGCTGCGGGAGACTCCACACTGCGGGAGTACCTGGAGAGCTCGCTCAGCAGCGGCTCGGGCTCCGGCCTGCCGCTGATGGTGCAGCGGACCCTCGCCAAGCAGGTCACCCTCATCGAGAGGATCGGCAAGGTGAGTGTGCACAAGGCGAGCCCAGCTGTGAGAGTCAGTATTAATTTTTTTTTAATGATTTTTTGTCACTACACTTACATGTCTTTTTTATATCCCTATGAAATTGTAATCAGTCATTAGGACATTCAGCAATATCTGTGACCATTTGGCATAGGTCTACAATATAGATATTATTTATTTATTTATGTCATAAAAAAATACTATCTAAGCGCAAACTAAACAAAGGCTGTATGAGGCAAGACACTATTGTAAATATAATTCTTCATTTACTGATTAAGATCATCCAAATAGAATATACATGCATTAATAATATTGTTTTCTTAGATTATTCTCAACTCACTTAAAATATTTTCAACCTTTTTTTGCATCCAGGGTCGTTACGGCGAAGTGTGGCGGGGTTCCTGGTACGCGGACAGCGTGGCAGTGAAGATATTCTTCTCGCGGGATGAGGCCAGCTGGCGGCGGGAGACGGAGATGTACAGCACTGTGATGCTGAGACATGACAATATACTGGCCTACGTGGGCTCGGATATGACCAGCAGGAACAGCTGTACCCAGGTAATAATAGTTATATCAATGGCCAATCTCAATGGAATCAAATGGGAGATATAGTGCACAGAAATAATAATTATTATAATTTATCATGGAAAACAGATGATTATTGGACACCGCATTTTTTATTCCTCATAGTTTAAGATTTTTCCCTGAAAGCCCATTTCATTAATTTCTGTATAGTTACAGTTTCTATTTTACTAACATAGTCTTTAAGTCTGTATGTTTCTAACAAGTAAGCCTCCATAGCTACAATAAATGATTTAAGTTATATATAATTCATTTCAGTTATGGCTCATAACACACTTCCACCCGCTTGGCTCACTATACGAGCAGTTAGCAAGGACAACATTAACAAAACACCAGATGATGGTCATCTGTCTGTCCATTGTGAACGGACTGCTGCATCTACACACGGATATACATGGCACACAGGTATTTATATTGATTTTAATGATACTCTATAAAAATATATATAGTGATTTGTGATAAAAATATATAAAGTCTTTATTTTTATTTTTAATTTATATAATTTCAGGTAAGTGAAGAATTTATATATGTACTATTTGTTCAGGTTATACTTATTTCCATGCTAATGAACTTTTAATAAAAGCATAAATTAAGAAATACAAACACAAGAAAATACATAATAACTTATTGTTGACAACCCGATTGGCGCAGTGAATATGCAATGGTCTATTGCACCGGTGAGTGTGGGTTCCATCCTCACAAGTAAAAAATTATGATGAACATTGTAATTTTCTACTGTCTGAGTGTTTTTTATCTATAGTATGTATGTTCTTGCAAAAAAAGTATGTTTAAGTATGTTATCCAGTTTCCATAGTAGAAGTTTAGCTTAGGGACTAAATTGCGTATTGTTAAATATCCCAAAATATTTATTTATTATTGATTTTGTTGCGTATGTGTGCGTGGTTGTACGCGGTTAAGTGCTTGATTAAAGTCAGTACGATTCGAACCTTTGTTGTTTGCACTTGACCTGCCCCTCGCATGCTTGACAGATTTCTAATCATGTCATACTGATAACTTTTAGATCAGCCAAAAGCTATAATTATTATGTTTTCAGGGTAAACCAGCCATAGCGCACCGAGACATAAAATCCAAGAACATCCTCATGAAAGTGAATGGTGAATGCTGTATAGCTGACCTGGGGCTCGCAGTCACCAGGCAACACGTGGCTGAGGGGCTTATACACAACCCGAGGCAGGGCACCAAGCGGTACATGAGCCCGGAGATGCTTGATCAGAGGTATGGTGACATATTTATATTAATAAACTTTTATACTCCTCTGAGAAAAGTATTTGTAGCTAATTAATTAATTAATTTTCTACATAAATTTCATGGGAATAGCATAGTTTTCTTACAAAAGGTAGTTTGTGTCTTGACTCCTTACTCCGTTGGTTGAGTGAGTGTATAAATGAGAAGACAAACAAACGAACATACTTTTTATATTAGTTGACGTTTTAGGTATTTGAGAAATGGAAATGGAATTAATAGGTATCATGTAAGCCTATCTTACGAATAGGAATTTTTATTTATTTATTTATCATACCAAAAGTATACACATGAAAACTTTCAGTAATAATTTAATCTTATCATGAATAGCATGTTAACTAAAAACTTATATTATTACATAACTGTTTGTTCAGTATAACTGCGGTAAACAATTTTTACATTTACATCTTATATTTCAAAAAGAAACAGATAGAAAGGTGGTTAGCATTTGCATTAAGCTTTGAAACACACAATAATTACGAAATTGACTTATTTCTAATTATCTTTATAGTATGAACATGTCGTGTTTCGAATCGTATCGAAAATGTGACATCTACGCGCTGGGTCTCGTCCTATGGGAGGTGGCGTCTCGAGTGTCCCCGGCCAGTGAAGCTCGGCCCCCCTTCCACGAGCTCGCACCGCACGATCCCACCTTCGAGCTGATGAGGAAGGTCGTGTGCACTGATGGCGCTAGGCCTTCGCCCCCTGATGATCAGCACCCGGTGAGTGTAACTGATATACTGGGGGGAGGGTGGCCACTGAAAACCGGCGCCATATCTCTCACCTGACTATTAATTTTTTATTTTTTTTGTTTTGTGTTATGTTTAGTATGGAATAAACTTTCTTTCTTACTTTACATATGTATCCATAAAAGTCCCTAGTAAGGGTGGGATCACTCCATTGTGGAATGTCACACCTGGCAACAGTAATTTTAGTTTAAGTATTACATCATTGACAGTTGTGTGAATAATATCCTACTAATATTAGGATGTATGTATATATGTGTGTTTGTTACTCTTTCACACAAAAACTACTGAACACATTGTCATGAAACTTGGTATTCTTAAAGATATTTTATGTGATTTATTTTATAATGATTCAGTTTTTCGATAATTGATTAAATAAATTAATTTCAGACAATGGTCGGCATGGCAAACCTCATGCGTGAATGCTGGCATCAGAACCCATCAGTTCGACTCCCGGCGCTGCGCATTAAGAAAACCCTCCTTAAACTAGCCGCTAATGATAACTCCATACGGCTGAACGAGGATAATGAAGTGTCGGTTTAGTGATAAAGATGGAGGAAAGTGTCAATGTAAAGTGATAGTGTGGGAGAAAGTTATAAAGTGTTGATGTAAAATGTTAAAGTGTGGGGGAAAGTTATAAAGTGTTGATGAAAAGTGTGGGGGTTATAGTGTCAATGTGAAGTGATAAAGTGTGCCTGTAGACTTATTTCTAATTGCTACTACTTGAAATAGCAAAATATGTCATTTCTGTTAGGGAAAATAGGTTTTATAGCAATGAAATTAAGAAAAGTATGTTTTTTCTTCAAGAAAAGACAAGAATTAGATCTAACATGACCTAAAGTTCCACACTTAAAAGATTAGTTAGATCTAATTCTTGCATGTTTTAAAAGTGTATAAATGAAAATATCTCGAAATAAATACTGAATATCAAACACAATACTCGTTATTCAAGAACAACGGCAAAAATAGAGGTCGAGTGGGAAAGTGTCGGGTTTAGTGTGTAAAGTGAAGAAAAATGTAGGTAATGTAAGTGGGAATATTCTCTGGTCTAATGGTGAAATTTTTTAAGATTGTCTTTCGTAATTGGTGCCTTTACTGTGGCCTTAATGTCTAGTAATATGTCTTTGTTTCAACCCAGAAACACTTAATAATGTAAATGGAGAACAATTTTACTAGAAAAATTATGAGGGAATGTTTTTTTTAAATAACACTCAAAATTATGTAACATACGTAGATAAATTCATCCACAAAGACTACTATTCTTCCCTGTAATCGTTGACACTATATGTATGCAAGCTTCCCCTTGTGTGAGGTTCTATAGGAACACACTCGTTACCCATGTGTGCACACGCACATTAAAGTAATTAATAACTAGACTAATCAGAACAAAGTATTGCGATCATAGTAAAATATTTCCAAATTCAAAAATTGGTGGCACTATGCATAATATATTGAAAATATGAATTATATTCATTTGAAAAAGAAGTAATTGCAATTAAAAAATAATGAAAATTATACTAGTAGACCAGAGAGTAAGTTATTTAGATGAATTTTGTTAATATGTAATTTTACAATGCCATAAAACAGTGTCAGAGGCTAGGCATGAAGTGTATATGTAGATACTCGTGCAAACTTATTGCTCATGCAAACTGTCAAGCCAGTGTACATTTGTATATGAAAATATTAATAGCAGTGTTTTCAGTTTTGGGGTAATTTTAATATAAAAACTTAATATACTGATAAAAGTTTCATAAAAAGTGATCTGGTACATGATTAGATTTAGAATCTGAAATCTTGAAAATTGTTTAAATAAATTATAAAGCTCACTTTAGGGTTTTATGATTTGAATAAGAAATGTTTAAAAAGATATAAGTTTAAAAAAAAATTCTCCAGATTTTTGTGTTAAACTTTTACTATGTTAGGCAAATTCATTTATTTGAAAGTCACTCAGTTCATATATTTTTGACAAATTATTATATATAGGAATATAACATATACTTAAGAATATATTAATCTTAATTATATAAAGGAAGTGCCGATTAGTATTGTAAATTAATATAAATGTAAATATTGTAATAGTTTGTAATAAATTGTTTTTCTTTTGCATTTTTTGAGGTAAATGTCATTTCAAGTTTTGTTAAATTTACAGTTTTTAATTAAAAGGGCTAGGTTTGATAAACATGCAAAAACAATACAAAATGATTATCTTGTGTTTATTTTTTGTAATAATTAAAACAAATAATTTTATACAAATTGTTAATAAATAATTTCAGTTTAATATTTTAGTTTTTAACAGTTTTAATTTTAATATAAATTCTATGTCAAACAGGTCCTTAAATTATATAAATATTAAGTTTTGCTTGTATACATTTAGGTGCTAATTGTAAATTCTTATTTCTTATGTTTAAATAATTTGCAGGTGACTTATATGGAATCTCAGTGCATCTTTAGAATGAACAAAATATAGGAAAAGTGTAATAAAAAACAAATTTAATTGAAATTTTAAAGATTTTCTTTCTGGATTATTCTTAATATTTTCTTTAAAAATATTCAACTTGGGATTGATTTTTTTTAGTTTCCAAATTATGTAAAAAGTAAAATAATTTTTAAATATTTGATTAGATTTTGTATATTAAAAGATATGGGCATCATTTAATTTAATGGTGGTAAAAATGAGGGAAATTTAAAGTTTTAATTCTAAAGATGCAATTTTAAAACACTCGTTAAATAAGCACTAATGCATAATTAGTTTTATCTAAAATTGTTGAAAAATGTACCTAATAAAATGCATTTAGAATATGTTATATGATGTTATCATTTTGTCATTCAATAAAGGCGCAATTACATTGGTGGTACGGTATATGAGGAGTTCCTAGATTCGGCATAACGACCAATGAAACTGGTCATGCGGACTATAAAGCGTACATTACAGGAAGCTTTCAGGGAGTTCTAACGGCCAGTGAAAACGATTATGTCAATGTATGGCCTACTTTACAGAAATTGCCTCCGCCCCGCATGCGAATCCTAACGACCAATTTAATTGCGCCTTAAAGGCTTATGGCCCATATTTAAACATAAAATATTGTTTTTTGCTACTTGGCTTCCTAAATAAATAATTTTTAAACATTATTTTATTTCTAATTATAAATGTTATTTAGTGGGTCATCGCCATTTTTAATGCCATAAACAATTTGTTATCTTTAGATGTAATGACAGTTACATGTAACTTTATTTTTTGTAATAATTTGTGTTCACGTGTAAATAATATTAATTTAGTTGTAAATTCTTTTGCGGCAGAATATAAATAAAATATTTGTCTATTATTACTTTCTTTTATTTATATGTTCATATACCCATATTGTTTTTCAGCGGTGAATGAAAATAGTCATTTATAGTTAGCTTTAAAAGTAAGACTGACTTTTCATTTAAAGAAAACAAATCTTTTTGAAACAAGTTGAAGACAAGTCTTTTTAACCCGATGTAAAGAGAGGATTAATTAAGTAAGGTTGTTTTAAAAAGATCAACATTTGGAAAGTCCTCCGATATTCTTGGGCCTGAAGCCTATTGTCTTATTAAACTGGACTTATTATAGTGGACAGACTGGATTGAGCTTTTTGTTTTAAAATGGCTACAGCCATATGCTCCATTAAATAACAAATATAGAATGTTACGTTGTTATTCTGGATCCTTACCTATAGTAGGTCAAGCTTCATCATAATCGGTTCAGTAGTTTTTGCGTGAAATAATAACAAACATACATCTATCCTCAGAAACTTTTGCATAGTAGGAATCATTTAAATTAAAAAAAATGGGAATTTAAAATCTGATCTAAAATACTTCCTTATCTACTTTCATAATTACACTTAAATTATTATTATTTTAAATAAATATGGGCGACTGCTAGCATTCACATGTGTGAAATATTTTATAAGCGTGGTATTGTTTTCTAAAAATAGAAATAGAATAGAAAGTAAATAGTTCTTCGTTAGTAATTGTTTCAGTTTAATATAGTAGAAATGGCTTTTAAATTATTCATTTATTATGAAATCATAGCGGTGTGCGAAAAATATCTGATGAAGCAATAGGTATCATTAACCATAATACTAATTATTCTTATAAAAAGATTTCAGCATTTAATTATTGTTTCACTTTTTTGCTTCCATTTTAATGGCGTTTGTGTGAAGATTTTACAAGAGAATTATAATTTAAGCCATCATCATTCCCACTAATGATTATATTTTTAGGCCAGTAACAAGATAATTTAAATATGTATCTAGTTAAACTATTACCTAGAACCGCTTTGAACAATTTTGCTTTGATTATTAATGAAAACAAATAGTTATATTTTAAAACATTTAATTATAAATTATAATATAAAAGCATACAAGACTTTAAAATAACTTAAGAAATGCACAGATTGGTACGTTCAGTTATCGATATAAAACAGACTTCGAATAATACTATTCAATTATAAAAATATTTTGCACTCTGAAGACAAGTCACATGGCGAATTGACGAGTCACAGTGCAATATTTAGTATTCGGTCCAATTTGGACGCTTTGGTGTTAAACGTACTAAGCCTCTAGCTTCGTTGAAAAATACGTTTTTTTGAGATTATAAGACCTCCTCTCTTCTAATCATGATGTTCATCCTGCGCCAGTTCCTCCATATCTTCCTGGTCGAATTCTGTGTCATCATCAGGGGTCGCGTCTTGGTACTGTTGGTATTCAGACACGAGATCGTTCACGTTGCTCTCCGCCTCGTTGAACTCCATCTCGTCCATACCCTCACCAGTGTACCAATGCAAGAAAGCCTTGCGCCTGAACATAGCGGAGAATTGCTCCGATATCCTCTTGAATAGTTCTTGGATGGCGGTCGTGTTGCCGATAAACGTCGACGACATTTTCAGGCCTTTAGGAGGAATATCGCACACGGCTGTCTTAACGTTATTCGGGATCCATTCGACGAAGAAGCCGCTGTTCTTGTTTTGGATCGAGAGCATCTGCTCGTCGACTTCCTTCATGGACATGCGACCACGGAAAATGGCGGCGACCGTGAGGTAGCGTCCGTGGCGTGGGTCGCACGCGGCCATCATGTTCTTGGCGTCGAACATCTGTTGCGTCAGCTCGGGTACGGTAAGGGCGCGGTATTGCTGGCTTCCGCGGGATGTAAGAGGAGCGAAGCCGGGCATGAAGAAGTGGAGACGAGGGAATGGAACCATGTTCACGGCCAGTTTGCGGAGATCCGCATTCAGCTGACCAGGGAATCTAAGACAGGTGGTGACACCGGACATGGTGAGCGATACAAGGTGATTCAAGTCTCCGTAAGTCGGGTTGGGGACTTTGAGGGTTCTGTAGCAGATGTCGTAGAGAGCTTCGTTATCTATGCAGTAAGTTTCATCTGTGTTTTCGACTAGCTGGTGGATGGAGAGGACCGCGTTGTAGGGCTCGACGACGGTGTCTGATACTTTGGGGGAGGGGACGACGGAGTACGTGTTCATGATTCTATCGGGGTATTCTTCTCTGATTTTGGAGATGAGGAGTGTTCCCATGCCGGAGCCGGTGCCGCCGCCGAGGGAGTGTGTGAGTTGGAAGCCCTGGAGGCAGTCGCAGTTCTCGCACTCTTTGCGTACAACGTCTAGGACCGCGTCGACGAGCTCAGCGCCCTCTGTGTAGTGTCCCTTGGCCCAGTTGTTGCCGGCGCCGGACTGGCCGAACACGAAGTTGTCCGGGCGGAACAGCTGGCCGTACGCGCCGGAGCGCACGGCGTCCATGGTGCCGGGCTCGAGGTCGAGGAGGATGGCGCGCGGAACATATTTGCCGCCGTTTTCGGCCGTCGCACCTGCGAATAAAACAACATTGAAAAACTGCTATAACCAATAAGATACTTAGGGCACTTTTAATAGGTTAAGTCAGAGGTTTCCTAACGTCGCAAGAAGTAGTAGAGGGGCCGGGTGTCAAGAGGACTTCATTGCTTCCCTTCCCCCATCCCATTGATGCGTCCCGATTATTTGTCCTCGCAATCCTATTTGAAACTAGAACCGCTGACACTAGGGCCTCTATACATATAACTAAACTTATAGGTGCGTCGCGGATTCAAAAACATTGGGAACTCATAGATTGCGCTATGGGTAGAAAGTTAATGCCAAATATTTATATTACGTCCAAAATATTTAGCCGTATTACTAAATCGACACACCTCTAATAGTCACGGCTAATTAAACATAATTAACGCGTCAAATATTAAAACCGTGCGTCATCTAATTAATCTAGATGCTTTGGAATCGCCTTATTTATGCAAGGAAAACATTTTCTCTCAATAAACTATATATTCAATTATTAACTTTCCATATACCTAATAACACTTAAATTCTATAACTTTGTCTATATTTAAACGTATCTCAAAGTAAAATTCCAATACTCAACTACTTACAACTACAATTTTAAGTTTGACTTTGTGATTGATATTCTTGAATATAATATGTCGCTTTACCGCTTCATTACAGTGATCATTACCTGATGAACTTATTAAATTTAACTATAAAAGTTCCACGCAATAAAAATTCAAATTGATAAGATCATACTCAAACCTAAATTGCATCGAACTAATTTAATTATAACACTACACCATCACACGCTCCGGTAAACGTCGTGAAGTAGAAAATTACCGAAATTTAGCTGAATTAGATTCCTCAACAACAGTTAAGATGCACGGTCGTCGACCCCAATCGTAATTAAAGATGGTGGTCTCAATTGTTGCTACGTTGTTGAATTGTGTATGAGAATTTTAAAACAATAATTTGAAATAATTGGATTAATTAATTATGAATAAATTGAGTTAAATAAACAATTAACAGCTCGATTTTTGTTTTAATTTAAAAAGAAATTGCGTATATTTTATTTACGAGTCCCACAGTTCTCTTCCCATTCAAAATATTATATCCAAAGAATACCCAATATTCCGTGTTTTTGTCTTTGCAAATAAAAACATTACCTTCCCTCTATCGCAAAAATTCAGTATTGGGCTTCTATGCATTTTTAGTGTCTTTTCACTGACATTCAAATTAAATTTTTTTGACTGACAACACCGAAATTTTTTTTAAATGTTTAAATTTTTGCGTAGTGTTAGATTAAAATTGTTTATAGGTATTGTGCGTATATTGGTCTTAAGCTATCTATGTAAAAATCTGCACTCTCGTTAGCGCCCGGTTTCGCGTGGATGCTTCACATACAGTTATTCGCTATATGCGGTTCCCGTTCATGCATTAAAATGCGACAGGGAACAATGTATTGCATGATAATTTTAATCTGTATTTCTTGGTCTCGTAAAAATACGTTTTCATAAAATTTTATCTGTACCGGAGTACGGAACTGATTTTTATCTACGTGCGTGAAGCTATAAAAGTTAACTGTATAGTTTTCGAAACACATTTCTACACAAGTTAATAATACAAATAAAATTGGAAACTGGAAAAAATACTAATTACGGCGATTTCTACGAATTATAATAATGACCAAATTTATACTTCTATACTAATAAACTACTATTATAAAGAGGAAAGATTTGAAAGAAAGAAACAAAAAATTTTATTTGACACACACACACAGTTACCACAAAACAAACATAACGGATATAAAGAGGTGCTGTACGGGAGTGTCCATGACAAATAGGGCAGCCGTTCAGCGAATCCTGCGCCACATAATGATCACAGGGCTGATTATATTGAAATTATATGATATTTGTTTGTTTATATTGAAAAGGCTCCGAAACTACAGGACCGATTTAAATGAAATTTTGTACACACATTCTTTGAAACCCCAGGTATGACAGGATAGTTTTTATCCCAAAAATCCTACAAGAACGGCATATATACGCGGATGAAATTGCGGAGCTCAGCGAGTAAATTATAAAACACTAGCTGATCCGCGCGGCTTCGCTCCCGTAGCATAATATTATATCTATTTTCCGGGATAAAGTATAGCTTATACGGATTCGGAAGAATCCCTTTAAGTAATGATAAAAGAAATTTTGAAATCGGTCCAGTAGTTTCGAGCCTATTCAATACAAACATACAAAAATACAAAGGTTTACTTTATTAGTATAGAAGACGGAACTTTTCAGACACGAACAAATTATATCAATGAAAACTTGTATAATATACTCACAAGAAGCCTCATTGTAATACACAGAAATCCGTTCCAACTGCAAATCGCTAGTTCCCTTGTACACGCCTGTTGGGTCAATGCCGTGCTCCTCCGAAATTATCTCCCAGAACTGTGGACAAAGGCAACAAATCTATTATGTATATGGTAAAAGTCTTCTTCTTTTTTTGGTTCCTGTCTCAGACGGAATTTGCCAACGTCAAGTTTTCACACAGAACATCAGTGAATGATATATAGTCTGTTACTTTCGATTCTAATAAGTAATAATAATAATAACCTTTTATGATTATTTAATTATGTTTACATTAATGTATAATAAACCGCGTTTAAAATCATTTAAAAAGTATTTTATTTAATATGGAAAGTACTCGCGTTAAAACAAACACCAGATTATACTACGTATACATTTTCAAATGTAGATCCTGATGTCCGAACTAGTAGAAACTGTCAGAGGTCAGTTTCTTCCCATCCTACTACTATTATAAAGGCGAAAGTTTGTAAGTATGGATGTATGGATGTTTGTTACTCTTTCACGCAAAAACTACTGAACCGATTGTGATGAAACTTGGTATACATATAGATAAGGGTTCAGAATAACATATAGACTACTTTTAATCCCGGAGTTGCCATTTAATCAGAAGTTACGCGGGTGAAACCGCGAAGTACAGCTAGTATTCAATAAACTAATAGTATTTTATAGCAGACAAATTAAATGATACAAAAAGTTAATAGCAAATATGTTTGGGACTAGATGGCGTTGTGTTAAATGTCCAGCAATATTAATTATTTATGGCCAAATATCACAGTAGTATTTGAGGACTTAATATATACAAAGAAAACTCACAAAAGAACTGAAGAACGTTATTTATAAAATAATGCTAACCTTATTATTGAGAGCAGACACTATAACGTGGAACTTTACAAAGGATAAACAGTAAAATTAAACACAATGGTGCTTATACAATAGTCCAATACGAGGTAAAGACAAACCTTTTGAGGAAGTAGGAGTAGGCAGGGGGGGCGTTGTAAAAACCATATAAAACGGACTAGTGCGTCACGGTTACGTTTATGATGATGAAATATATACGTAAGACGAGACCCCCATAAAACGATCCGTCATAAATAAATGCAAGTTTCTTTACGTATTTTCTTGAATTGGGGTGACAGTAGTAATGGGATTGTCCACTATGCATTTCTTAATAACAGGACAAGAATTGGTGATAGAAAGGAATAAGTGGAATTAATAGTACAGGTATGGCATAGATTAGAGAATAAACGGATGGAGTAAACCGAAGACTCGAGTGACGCCAAAAGCAAATACAAAAAAGTTTGTCTAGTTTGACGTAATAAAAAGATGCCATATGCCGTCTTGTGTTATGAAAACATTGTAAAAGTTGTTCCCAAAAACAAAATTAAGAGGATTGAATATCCTTTCCCATTTAATTAAACATTTTTTGGCTTTTTTAATACTAAACACGCACTATTGCTTATGGAATTAAGTACCTCGCATAAATGAAAAAGAACCATAAATAAGGTGTACGGCAATGAATTCCTGAAAAAGGGAGTCCACTCAGCATAGCCCGTGATGATTTTATCATGCACGGCGCTGATTTTCAGTGTTTGTGTATCGAGTAACGCTTAGTTTGACAGAAAATTGTTGAAATCAATTTCTATAATATTTATCATTGATTTCAACTTCCAATTTACAGCACTAAAAATCGATTTCACACGAAGCATAATTTTCGTCCTAAAACGAGCACATTCACCCATAATGTAATTATGAACACATTAATAAAACCGTCACGATGGCCTCAACGGCTCCGGGCCTGCCTTCCTGTTCTTGTTTCAATAGCATTTGGTAAGGAATTTCATATTTGTGGGTCAGATTGTCTAGCGGGTAAATGTAACATTTATTCTGAATATGCATATTCATACAATATACATTTTAACAGTAGTATTATCTTATATATAGAAATGAATCGCAAAATGTGTTGGTACGCGCATAACTCAACAACGACTGGACCAATTTGGACAATTCCTTTTTTTTAAATGTTCGTTGAAGTTCAAGCATGGTTTTTACAGCGAGAAAAATTCGAATAATTACCGGGTCCACGCGAGCGAAGCCGCGGGCGGAAAGCTAGTATTACATAAAAGTAATACTACTAATACTTTGTTTGTTACTCTCACGCAAAAACTACTGAACCGATTATGATGAAACTTAGTTTAGATAAGGGTTCAGAATTACATATAGGCTACTTTTAATCCCGAAATTGCAACGGCATCAGAAGTTACGCGGGTCTAAATGATCCCAGCATTTGTTGAAATATTTAATCCTATGATGTCAATCCTAACTAAATAATAATGTTGACGAGTTTGCTTGTCTCTTTGTTTGAACGCGCTAGTCAGGAACTTCTTGACCAATTTGAAAGACTATTTTTGTGAACATTAAACGAGGGTAATTCATACGGTAAGCCGCAAGTAACAGCTTCAAAAGCCCATCACAGCTTATTACAACCCTGTATAGATCAAATGAATTATGACGGGACTTGATCGGTTAATGTGATCACAATTGATCGTGAAGGAATTAGTTAAGATCAGCTGTCGGTCATCCAATCTCGGTCAATTTACAGTCATTGTAGTTCAATCAACGGTTCAACTTTGTTCTAAATTAGAAAGTGAATGTTGTCAAAGAATCATTATTTAAAAGTAAATGTTTAAAATTCGAACTGATTAAATTCGAAAAAAAAAACATTTTGGTAGTGGTTAGTTTAAATGCGGTTAGTCAGTTAGTGTTACTATAACCAAAAACTCGATGTTAACATAAAGTGAAGCTACTTGTGATAGAGAAGAAAAAAAAAAGAAAGGTATGACAGGATGCGTCACGGTACACGTCAAACGCTTTCCGTAGGTGAGTATTAATGAGTAACGGATGTGTTACCGGCCTTTAAGGAAATAGACGATCTGGTTTCAGGATGGAGAGGAAGGGAGCGTAGGAAATGTGATAACGTACTGTCAATGTGTTGAAACCTAATATTTGGATACTTTATAGATTCAACGCAGACATAATTGATGTTTAAGCTAACTATCGTTTTACTATTTATTTATTAAATATGGAAAGTGATTTCTTCACGTAGATGAAACCGTAGATGTAAATAAATATGAAATATTGTGAGGATGGATGTATGTTGTATTTTTGTTTGTTTGCTATGTTTGTCCTCTGTCAGGCAAAAACTACCTAACAGATTTGGATGAACCTTTGTAATAATATAGATAAAACATCAAAATGGGCGGAAGAAAAACTACCAGTTACGGATTAAAAATAGGAATAATAGTACCTATACGTAGGTAATGAAAACCAAGGTAAAAAAACAAATGAAAATTTAATGCAATGTGTCACTCGTTTTCAGTGGAATGGGCGCCAACCAGTAATTAGGGGGTAATTCTACACCGATACCAGGAAACGGATCGATCGTCATTGTCTATGGTTCACATAATGATACGTAGGGTTACGTGTTGTACTCGAACTGAAGGTGAAACCATAGTTCTATAATGCCAATATTAACTAATGTTACATATGAAGCAACTGTTATTTGTTCAGTTAACTAAGCTACTCCAGTAGGAAAGCTTTTTTAATAGTCATAAGTAAAATATAATTTGACTTTTATACGTCACAAAATTTTCATCTAAATTCGATTTTAATTCAATTTCTAAAAGCGCCTCGAAATCGGACAATTAGGAAAATAAACGTTTTGACTTCGACTTTGAATTTAATTAAATAATTTTATAGTCACCAAAAAATTAAAATTTTGAATTTATAAAAAAAAATAACGAATGAAATATTCATAACTACGGCTGCATTGGAAATATAAATTGCTGAAATATACAAAAAAATAAATCTCAAAATTTCAATCATTCTCCAAGTTTCAGGTTATTTCTGTAAACCTCAGGAGACAAAGCATTTCCTTTTTTGTCGGCCGCCATCTTCGTATTCAAAATAGATTCCACTTTTTCTTGTTGCATTGCGCGCGGCCGTTCGCATCCGATGCACTTTATTTTAGGACTCTCCCACTTTGAGTTAAAATAATAAACCAATACTGAGTACATAAGTAGAAAAATAATTAGTCGCATAATTTTTAGACAGGAGTTTAAACACTTCTGGATAAATTGGATACAAAATACACAATCAAACGTCCGCTGGGTCTTCAATCAGCGAGATTTTTTTAAATCAAATAATATCAATCATGCAAATTTTAATAGTATATGTAACTATTATTCTCATGATTTTATAAAATATTCCACTAAAAGTTTTTTTTTATATTAAAGATTTTCAGCCGAAAAGAAATATTAATTTTTATCAAATGTACCAATTCCATCTCACTTTCAGTTCATAATATAATAATGAATTTTGGACATAATTATTGTTTATGTACCTCAAAATAATCAAAAACCTTATAAAAAGTTTACTAATCAAATGACACAAAAAAAAATAATTAAAAAGCTATACCTAAATCTGATAAGAACTATAAAGCGAGCTAGGCCGTCTTACATAACCGAATATTTCCTAGAACAACCAACTTCCTTGAGGTTGATACCCTATACATTATACCTAAGACTCTGCAAGGTTACATGACTCAACCTAAACTTGTGCAAAAACTGCATAGATTTCAGACGGGGTTTAATTACAGTTCGCAAAAACTTGTTATCAACGATTATAACAATATTTTAATTATGACTCTAAACTCAATCCTGTCCGCGGTTTCGATAGACTTAAATTCAGGGTCTATCTATACTAATATTATAAAGCCGAAGAGTTTGTCTGTTTGAACGCGTTAATCTCAGGAACTACTGGTCCGATTCGAACAATTTTTTTAAGTTTTAGATAGCTCATTTATCCAGGAAGGCTATAGACTATATATCATCCCGATATTCTGACGGGAGCGAAGCCCTGAGGCGTAGCTAGTAGATCAATAAAATTCTATCGGGTTATCCAGCTAAAAGCCTATCTGTACATACTGATATTTTATAAAAATGCGTTGTTACGAATACAGTTACATTCAAAATATCGCATTTATAAGATTAAGTTTGCAGAAATTTTATTATAGTTTTTAATAGTTTCATCCAAACACTGTTAGATAATTTTAAAAACATAGACACCCATAAAACGCTGTTATTTTTACGACAGTTTAAGCGAAGACGCATGCGGGTCTTGTTAAGTAAGCGATCATCGCCGCCCATGCCACACCCTCAAAAGATGTTTTGATAGCTTAAAGGTATAAGGATAAGGAAGTTTAATAAACACAAAAACTTGATTAGAACACTATTTTTTTTATTTTATTTTTCCCATAAAACGGTTTCGATCTTCATCGTCAAAAATGCAATCCCATAAAGAATTAACAATAAAACGAAATATAAATTGAAATGCTGATACATAACAAAAAAGATAAGGAAATGTCTCACGTATTAATTTAGGCTCTTGTCGTTCAAAATAATAATATGATTTAATACCGACACTTACATTTTTAATGTCCCACTTTTATATAGAAATAGTTTGGCTGGTCAATTTGTCAAACATGGCAAAGTATAACAGCTTCATTAAATCAATAAAGACCTTCAGATATCCATCTATAAAGCATATGAAAAATCTCAATGAATTAAAAAGTTGGACAAGGTTTACTAGAACGCAAACCTAACATTGTCTATGGTAATTAAAAATAGCCAGCCTGCGTTCTGTTCGTCATCACCATCTGTCAGTGTTTATATTAAAGGCACTTCCTGAAGGTATTAGTACACATGTTCTTAATTACGATTAAATTCGATAGTTTAAAATTTATAGGGAGCGATAACCTAGGTTGTTTATGCGAAAATTTTACTCTGTGGTTGTTTGCCGTCGTTGATGACGTTTAGAAATTAAAATGTCATTAGCCCGTGTCTAGATTAGAAAAAGTGATGGTGGTTTCTATTTAGGTGTAATGTTTATATGAATGAAAACACTATTAAACCAGAATGTGTAGTTTTCTTTTGGTTTTCTTTTTTTATAGTTACAAGCTTAATGAACAATAATTTACCAATATTTAAAGACGTTCTGGATACAAATGTTACAAATTATTCGATTTACTGATAATAGCAACATCCGAATCTCTAAAACAAATAATTATTATTCTTGATCTAGTTTTATCAACAGGAAGTCTTAGATCAATCGGCGGGAAGTAAAAACTGTATCATTTCCTTTATATAAAAATATTATCTTCACGAACAAGATGCTTTTAATGTTATAATGTTATCTTACTAATAAAATAAACACGCGTATTGTTTTAAAACAATATCAAAGACATGACTACATACAATGTGTCAACTGTGTTTAAAAACATTGAGAAAACATGAGTGTTTAAAGTTTAAACACGATTTAATAACATCTTCGTCATCGATGAACTGGTCCTGGGTGTTTATTTTACTTTATTATGATTTATTATATTATACAAAATAAACTGTTAATAGCGTATATGACAATAGAGAAATGGTGCTTTCCTAAAGAAAGGTGCAAAAAGGGCTAATGGTAGAAATGAAACCAGGTACTATTCCTTACAGAGAATAAGATCCTGTGTGCAGTAGATATACTTAAAATGATATAAAAATGTTACTTAGAGGCATATGGAAGAGATATGATAAATAGATATGCAAAAAAGTAATATAAGTTCATATAACTTCTTTGCAAATAGGTTCCTATGATTTGTCAGTAGTTTACGACGAAACTGACGCCTATTTTCATAGCTCTCTAATTAAAATGAAATTATCAATTAAAGAACAATAAATTAAAAAAAAGGATTTGAAAGCTCTGAAAACACATTTACTCTTATAACCTTACACCAAACCGCAACCGGAAAAATGCAATCGCAGTTCTGGTACAAAACAAAAACGCAGACAGATTAGCCACCGCCATTACCGCGCTTTCGGTCATCGACCCGGCATAGACTATAGCCCAGAACATAGACTATAGATGTTTATTACCGGCCAGGTTTTATAACGTCCAAATAGGTTTATTATCCTGTCCTTTGTTGTCTGAACTGAATTAAAAAAATAAAATTTGAAAATTGGAATTCTCAATTCGTTTATATTAATAATGTATAAGAAGAAAACAATCCTTCCGATTTAAAACATGACTATCGCTGCAACTGTAGGAATAATGTAGTATTCTATGAAACAATGCTAAAGTAACAAACGGTAATCTTGACAATATAAATAATGTTCCTGTTGTTTGTTGTTGTATTCGCAAATAGGTCATATAAATTTTAGACAGGGAAAACGGAAAAGGCAATAACAGCCCAAACTGCAGAAATATCACATTTTCCGTAAAACTTGTTTTGACATTTCCCGTAACACGTAAAGTGACACCTACATAATCTTACATACTTACATATCTTCAAATATTGATCCATAAATGTATGAGTACAAGTACTTATGAGTATTATTAATAATTCTAAAACTAATCTAATCTACGACCGAAACTAATAAAATTTCCCAGGAACGATCGTAATATGACTAACTTACATTGTCGTGATTCAGTCTGCTATCGTGGGCTTATTCATTTCCTAGAAAGTTAAACTAATAAAATACTATGAGCTTTCTACAAATACCGTCCATTTTTCTGGCAATCACTTTTTGTATTGGGCCAGTTTGATTCAAAAAAAGGCATCTATGGATTGATTAGTCTCTAGCAAGACTGTTTTATGACCATAGATAATAAAGGTGTGCAAAAAGCTATAAACGATTATCGGAAGTGATCGTAAATAATAATAGCGTAGGATATTTATGGTCAACTAAATCGAATATAACATTTATTAACTTCTGTCGCATATAAAAGTGTTTTTATTAATATTTACTTGTACAGCTTATAATATTCTCAGTAGAATATCTTTTAATGTTTTTTAAACAAGTTATCCAGCATAAACTTATATTCAATCAATGTAGTCTTTGACAAATGCACTCACACTTTTATTTATTGTTGATTATAAATATTTAAAGATTGTCGCCGTCATTTATAAATAAGCACTTCTGTCCGTATTCCATAAATACCACATGTCAGTTGGTGTGTAAATAATATATTGTGTCCTGAGAATCCTTACAAGGTGTTTATTTTTGATGCCCACCGCTGAGATGCATTCAAAATAATTTTCTGTCTTTAAAAATTACAACATTGTCATAGGCCTTATTTATTCATTCTAAATCACATACTAGAAACAATACTGGAATTTTCGTTGACTAGAATAGTAAGTACAATCTGTCATATTATTAAGGTTTTAGTTTAAGAAATCTGAAATAGATAAAATTTCAAAATCTTTATGGTACATGTTTAGATTGAATTTGTAATTAAGAATTTTTCGACAACTACTTTCCCCGACTATGACATGAAAATGGACTGTAACATGAGTTTATGTCTTTGCGACATGAGTTTACCCGTTTTACGTACCTATACCTAAGTACATAAAGTCTTCAACATAACGACAAAATATATAGGTTTCACGACACTTCATTTTTCGAACAACAACCCAAATGTCATACAAGCTCTTTTTAAGTTTAGGGCTTTATTTTTCAACAATGGACAATTAGGGTGAGGGTTCGTCTCATTGTTCAGATTACATAGGGGGAACACAATGCCCTAAACTCAATCCATATAAGTACTAAGTAATCTAGATATCCTAATTAAGCATTTAAAAGTCATCCCGATTTGGGTGCACGGCCGGAAATTTGTCACAGAATCAAATATGGCCGCCATTACGATCCCCTAATGAGATATGCGTCGCACGCCTGGTGACTTCCACGCGTGAATCATGAACTATTGTGATTTTAATGTTTTGATTAAAGACAATACGTTACTTTTTGGTAGTGGACGCGTCAATTATTTTATATTGGTCGTATGACGGCTTTGTTAATAATCGAATTTTAATTTATAGCTGTGTGATATTGGGAGTTGGGACGTTCCTAACGTTTTCTTTTGACTTTGTCCTTTTTGGTAATGGTTGCAGTGCGTCAATTGTTCTATATTTGTATAATAGTCACAGGGCAACAGTTTAAATGAAATGATCTAAATGTAGTCAATATTCTTGTTTTTAATATTTTTTGGTAAACGGTGAAGGCGTTTGCCATAAACATAAGCCTATTTAGAGTAGGGATTTTAAAACAAATTAAAAAGCTAAACAGAACGATGAATAGATTACTATGTTCTGGGGAACTATAAACAATAGTCCATTAAAAAAGGGGGCTGAGGGCGGCTGTATAAAAAATTAAAAATTTTAACTTCGTGGTGGGTGTCGCACAGTGGGGCAAAAATCCTCTTTCAAATACAAAGAGATTAAAATAAAATGGGTTTTATTCTTTGCCTGAATAGACCTATAGAAAATACCATTATTTGTCTGCCTTTTTAATTTTATTTTCATTTAATTAATTAAGTGCTGTCAAATAAATATTTTATTTTCATATGCACTCGTATCATTGCAATTGTATGTAAATGCATATTTCTTCAGTTTTAACGGCCATAAAAGTTCAATGCAAGCCGTCTATAACTTCTGTGATCTCGTTGTCTTTTTTGTCAATTGTACAAAACATCTGTCGCCAAGGCCACTCCCGCGAATTTGAGACGGGTGCGTTTTTGTCGCCCCGATTGATTTCATGTGATTGGAAATAAAGTTATTTATATGCTAACAAAACATTGGTTTAGTTGACGTTAGCTTATATCCTGGTATCCGAGGGAAACATGAAAACTAATACATATTTTAAAATAAATAAATAGGCCGAGGATCCCTAAATAGACCTAAAATAACAAGGAAAATTAAATTTATATATGTTTATATGAGGAAATTTAGTATCTTATTACTCCTGCTGACATTTTTTGCATCATCGTTACGATTTATGATTCTTTTTTTTTTATTTTTTCGAAGTGATAACAATGAGTTTTCTTGGTAAACACGTAAGCTAAAAAATGGTATGTTAGCGTGAAAATATCCGAAAATTTGGCCCATTTTTCATATTATGCAATTTAATTTTATCTTATTCGCAGTATTGGCGACGTCTTTCAATATTTTCATTTGAATACTAGGTCTTTCGCCATATTAACAATATGATATTGTCACATTACTCAGAAATGAATCAAATATTTGACAAGATTATCATAATGTGTGTCGGAGAAATGATAACAAAATATTGTTTATGTTTACGATAAGAAAACAGGAATTATATTTCACATTAATATTATCACGATTCATACGAATTACTTTTGCAGTTCGATTATTAGAATATTGAAGTGAATTACGATGTAAATACTAAGAAATAGATACCAGTAAACAGTATTGTCTTTATTTCTGAATCCTTATTACAAGCTCAATTTAATAAATTTGCAGAAATTATTTAATAAATTAATATTGACACATTGAAACTTTATATTAATGAAAATTTGGACTCAATGTTAATGAGACTTGGTATTATTAAAATAAACTTCATTTAAGAATTATTTTGACAGACTGAAAATGATAAAAGACATAGATAATTTGAACTTCACACTGGCTGCAAATCATAACGATAAAAATATTTCATTGTCGACATTCGAAATTCGAATAGTGAACATTTGAACCGTTAACGGTCACTATAATAGCGACTTGACAGTTATCAGAGTTGAACCGGGGGGCAATTACGTGTAACTAGCGGTTGCTTTCCCTCATTATATGTGAGAATTAAGAATTGTTTGAGAATGACCGATCAGATGTAAGGGAGATACAAATGAAAGCATGTGAAGGTGTTACGCAGGCACGCAAAATACTGGAACAATCTTTTTTGAAATTTGATATCGTGGTAGCATATACCGTAAAGGAAGTTAAAAATGGCCTCTTACCTTCTTAGGAAGAAAAGGGATAACAATAAAAGAGATAGAACAAGATGCATTTATCAAACTTGAAACGAATATTAATAACTTTCAAACTAAGTGACCCGAATGCAGATTGTCAAAGTTACTATCTACGAATTAGATAAATTACGGGGTGAATAACATTTCATCTACTATGTGTGGAATATTATTAATTAATTTGTGCAAACAACATAAAGCTGAAGAGAAAATATGAGTGCGCTTATTGCAGGTACTGGCTGTCCGAATTAAAAAAAAAATGAATTAATGTTAAACTATTAATCATGTCTATTTAAAATTTTGCTACGCTAAAATAAACGGTGAATTATATGAGGTAATATGAGGAATGAACTATAAATTATTTCATTTTCAACTAAAACATTGATAATATATATTATGTATATCCTTCCTATATATCATCAACGCTTATAATATATCCTATCCTATATCCTTTGGCATGAAAGGCGAATCTAATTCAACATTATCAAGTTTTTGTTTAAAATCTTAAACAACAAAGACTGGACTAAGTGCAGTTAGAACTGGGGTCCTACAATCGCAAAGAAGCAATAGTTTCTATACCTTTTGTTATAAAATATGATCGCTCGAATATAATAGGTACTCAGAACTTTCGCTAGACCGTTGTAATAATTACACTATCAGATGTTAAATTGAACCGAAAAATTGTACCGTGTAACGAGAAAGTATGCCGTGCCTCTGTGCTCTGATAAAAACTAAAAGGCGTACGATCACGCCTGTAACACTTAGATTCTTAAAAAGTTATAAAAATTACCGACTTTCATTTTATGCAGTGAAAACTGATATTTTTTTCTATTTACTTACTAGGTTGTCGAGAAATCGAGGTTTATTAATTTCAGTTATTTTTCATCAGTCATGAAATTTTATAAAAGTAAGAATATATTATAAAAGTTTAAGAGGAAAAAAACATGTCATATATTTAGTAAATTGTTTACTCTTACTAAAAATCGTTAATTCAATTATTGTACAAAAATAGCTTACTGGTATTAATTGAAAAAAAGGTGTGAAATGCCAAACCTTGCAGTCGAAAAAAAGATAAAAAATTGCTAAGTAGGGACACCTGCTAACTACAGTATTTGTGCTAACTTTACTTGTCCCGACATGTCGAATGTCATGTAATGTCAACCAGGATAAAGCCAAAAAGAATATCCCTAATGTCACAACGTTAATTGAAGCAAATGCTAATGTTGAAAATGATTTTCTGGCTAACCAAAATTTAATTAACTAAGACCAGTAAGTTTAAATAATGTTCAGTATATTAAATTACTCGAGAAATAATATTATTGAATGTTGTTATGAATGTGAATTTGGATTTTTATAGATAATTATATAAATATCCAAATTCAAATTCATAACTAATTGATTAGATTAAAATTATTAAGATTTTAACTGTAGTTTATTTATCATTCCAGATTTTTTTTGGCAGAAAATGTCATACTTGTGTTTTACAAAAACATGTCATCCTACCTACATTGTACTATTGGCTGTCACTACAGGGTATGATCTACATTGGAAATCATAGTCATCATTTTATAATAATAACAATAAATTCACATTTCATCACTCGTGCATAAAATGGAAACGTGGCGGAAATCGTATTTTTTACTGAAATCCGAGAACAAAGCTATCGCTTCGTCTAATATTTCTGCACTTCTTGTAAAAAAATATTACCTAACTAATACTTACACTACATTTTATTACTTATTACATATTTACTTATCGAATATATTTATTCATTTTTAACAAATTCCAAAAAACTACGCAGGTATAACTTCAAAATGATTGAAAATTCGAATAAAAAAAATATAACTGTCACTTACTTTGGCGCCAATCTGGTTTCCGCACTGGCCGGCTTGCAGATGCACTATTTCCCTCATATTTCTTTTTAAAATGAACTAATTTGAACTTGGAACACGCAACCACACAGCCTAGCGTCTGACTGACCGGCTGATGTGCGAGTGAAGGAACGGTCTCTACTCTCTGTGAATGGGAACGAACGAGTAATGACATCGCATGGGGTGAGAATGTGCAAGCGGCAAAAAATTTACCGGTATTCGGGGTATTGTGGTTATTCACTGTTCTATTTTTAAAGTTATAGGGGCATGATAAACGATGTTTGTATGTATTCAGATAAGATTAGATATTTAATTGGGTTTTCAAAATTTAACTACTTTATTTTTCGCCGGATTAATTAGGTAAATAAAATTATATAAACCATGATAAATTAGAAAACAATAGCTAATATAATAATTTATGGGGGATTTATTTAGCATGAAACTAATGCCATGGTTACGTATATATTTTTTCATATCTATTAATTGTACTGCAAACTAATTTAAGTTGAACTTCAATATTAGAAATAATATACAGGTATATTATATAAGTATTAGTTACACATAGTTTATTTTTATGTACTTTTTCAGCGAGCTGACAATATATTGATGACTGTTTTTTTAATTTCATTGAGGGAAGAAATGTTTTATTAAAATTAAGGGTAAATAAAATTATTGATCTGGCAACATTCATGAATCATCGCAAGTTCGCCGGCCGGCAGTCGCCGACAACAAGACGCTGAATTAATTCAAGGACCGTCTATTAGCAGTAGCTTTGTGCTCATCGAATTCTTTGACTTGGAAAGCACTTTAGAAGTCAGATTAGATAGTTAGTAGTGTTGCTAGCTACAATAAATTTGGAGATTTTGGCAAAAATTTAGGAACAAGGAAATTTTTCAAATAGTTTTAATTTAAAAAAAAACCTATTCTGCAGAAGTGGAAAACTAAACTTAAAAGTCGTCTTGGTAAACAATAAATAATATTTCAAAGTATTGATAGACTAGGGTCGTAATAAATGCAGGGTTGTCCAACCTGAAAAATAAAACTATAGACATACCCATTAGAAATAAAAAAAAAAACTATTACTATAAGCATGTGTAACACATCTTAATTGTAAACTAATATTATAAATTTATAAACATGAAATATTTGTGTTCTTGTATGTAACATGTTTATAATGTTTCCACAACAAGCTAGTGGTTAAAAAAATATAGAAAATTTGTTCGTTTCTTATACTACAAGAGGGATCATGTGGTTCACCTGATGTTATGTGACCGACCATAGCCCATGTAAATCTACAACATGAAAGTGCCGCAGATGCCTGCTTGAAGGAGAGGGAAAATGGGAAAGGTTAGGGGTTGGAGGGGGTATGGGACGAGGATTCAATATTTCAATCCTCCGGGCTCCCGCTCACCGTACGAAACACGGTGCAATACTGCTTACGCCGATCAGAATTCATTTTATCTGAATTCATAACTTTATGTGAATAGGCATTTCATAAATGTGTTCCATCTTCGACCATGTTATCACTTTCCACCAGGTGAAACTATGGTCAAATATTTCTTTATTGCAGTATAAAAAAAACTTCCTTAGTGTTTAGATTTATAATAACCCTATCTACCATCGATATCTTCTTTGTTCGTAGGTCACATAACCCCCTGAAGACCCCAAATTCTATTTTGTGACACATCCACAGCAAATAGCTATGAGTTTAATTGGCGGCGTGTTCCATCAACAATTAGATGACACATCTACATTGTTGTCTGTCTTAAAAATAACTGCAATTTCAGAATTATACTATTCAAGTACCAATTTCAAAATTAAAAACTTTAATAAAATTGCTTTAGTTCAAAAAGCATACTATAGTTTTAATGGATATATCGAAGAATATCTGAGCCACGCGCTTTCGCTCCCGTAGCATAATGATATTTATACAGTCTTCAAAATATAGCCTATGTTTGGATAATATAGTTGTTGAATGGTGAAAGAATTTTTAAAATCGGTCCAGTAGTTTTTGAGTTCATTACATCCAAATATACAAATAAAGTTTTCCTCTTATTATATTAGTGTAGATAAGAATCCATGGAATATATCAGTACCTAAATCAATGCAGGATAGTTGTTGACTATGATATGTATTCTTTGGAGTTGTAAACTATAATAACAATGTAATCAAAGCGGCTGTTGAAAAAAGTAACTATCGAGATTCTTGCCGGTATCTTCCTGATAGAATCGACTTTCCGAACCAATGGTAAATTGAAAACAATATTACATAAGTACTTTGTAAAAAGTTTATATGGATAAAAATATTTTCTATTCTATTGTATTCAATACAGGTTATGTATTATCGTGGTCAACAGATAACAACATTTAAGTCCTACTTCCTATTATCATATAAATATGAAAGTGGACGGTTGGATGTCTGTACCACAGATAATATATAATACTACACTAGCATCTGTACCAGTCATTGGCTGGATCAGGCCTCCTATTCACAAATTCGAACCCGACCCAAAAGTGTCGAAAATCGGAGCAAGATTGATACAAATTTTGACGGGAACGTCATCGTCCCGACTCGAATCGGATTTGTGAATCAGCAGGTCGATTCTGTTAACATCACATATTCGAATTCACTCGCGAATCCGCGTTGAAATGTCAAATTCGTATTCTGTAACATTGTGAAAATCGACCATAGCGCCAACGAGGGACAGCGTAGAGTAGCTGAACTATTTATAAGTGAAAAATGAAATATTTGACAAATAACGGTATTCTGTTATAAGTTTTTGATTAATATTCGGAATCATACTTCGATTCCATACGTCAAATAATACGATAGGTATTTTGTGAGTGAAAATACAATTGAAAACCCAGAAATGTTGGTTTATTTAATTTTTATGCCATTTCTAGAGCAAGGATTGTTACAAAGTTTGGAAATGTACGTTCCTAAGTACAATAATGTTTCAAAATATCGCGTTTTTTAAATATTCCGAAGAAAATGTTGCGTGTAGAAGAGACCACTAAGAATTAAACACAAGACCACAAGACTTACTCATTGGAAATTATGGAAATTAATTAGCATTCTACATGATTTTTTAAAGGATTTCAATCATAATAACGTATGAATTTCTGTACAATAAAGATTATAATTATTAAAATAAGATCTATTAATATATAAACAAAGTCTCTCATTGAATGTGTCATTTCTTATTTGAGAAAATATAATTGTATAGGTATTTTATTTAAGTTTTAAGAAACCTACACAAATGTATAAACCATCAACATTTAATGTCGTTTTAAACAAAAATTCGTTACTATTGTGTAAAGAAATAATAAAACAGACCCACATAGTAAGTGATGCAAGTGTATTTATCTTTGCTTTTTTAAGGTGTACATACTTTTATAAGAAAAACATATTTTAACATAAACAACTTGATCACTTTATAATATATCTGACAAAAGCAATAGGCGTTTGGCCATATCGTAGGTCGTACGTAGGTCTCCTTCTAATAGTTGCTATAGTTTTCCAGAAACGTTTTCATCCTTGCTTCTATTCGATACATTCTCAGAAATTCCAAACTAAGAAATATTGTCAGAGTAGAGATATAAATCCTCCATTCACCACAAAATTGCCTTCTTCAGCGTCTAAATAATGCTTAAAATGCATAATTATTGATAATATTTGTAACAATTTCGCTTAGAATTATTCTAACAATTCAGTATTTTGACTTTTCAAGTCTGAAAATGTCAGAGATTTCATCGTTTATTTTTTATTTAAAAAAAGTATTTAAGGTGTATAGGATGTTTTTTTCAAATAAATCGAGTTTAAAAATTATTTTTTGTGAATAAACGTCTCAATTATAACAATAATGTGTAACCGTGAACGAAATACATTGAAATAATGGTTTATTATTTTTTTTAATGTAATCGTAAATGATCATCTAAAACTGTAACCTAAAAAGGTCATCACTAATTTATGACGTAATTTCACTCGACATATCGAAACTCATTTCACTTCACTTGAGCGACATTGACGTTACAGAATACTAAAAATGTGAGAATCGAAGTGATTTTCGAAGTGAGGGTGAGAGTCGAGAAGAGATTCGAAATCGAAAATCGTGTATTACAGAATCGACCAGCAGTACCTTGGTGTTACTTTTATATTTTACTAGCTGATCCGCGCGGCTTCGCTCCCGTAGCATAATTATGTTACATAAAAACGGTTCTAGTGTGTTAATCTTAAAAGATAGACATATACTGTCGCGGAAATTTTTGTAGATCATTTCAAGAAGAATAATTCTTTCATACATAATTTTTTGGTATCTTGAACCGTTTTCGCAGCGCACGCAACGGAAGCCCTCAAGCATGAATAATTTTCCCCGTTTTTTTCACATTTTCCATTATTTCTTCGCTCCTTATAGTCGCAGCGTGATGTTATATAGCCTAAAGCCTTCCTCGATAAATGGTCTAATCAACACAAAAATAATTTTTCAATTCGAACCAGCAGTTTCTGAGATAAGCGCGTTCAAACAAACAAACAAACTCTTCAGCTTTATAATATTAGTATAGATTGATCTATAGACCCCGAAGCGAGCGACGCCGTGAGCATGAACTAGTGTAATAATGAAATGGAAAAAAAAATAACAGAGGTCAGGTGCATTGGTCGAGAATTAATAAGTGCACCTGTTTTTGTGCATATTGTGGCAATTAAAAATTCACGTGTAGTTTCACTGACGGTTCACAATAAAAAATTGGTTGCTATTGCATATATTCAACATTAATTTATATTAATTGTTTCTCTTATCACCTCAAACTTAATACTTAAATATAAAATATTAAATAAATATTCCTGGAACTTTCACACAGCCATCCTGTTCTAAACTAAGCAAAGCTTGTACTATGGAATCTAGATAACTGATAGAAATACTTTTTTTCTAAATACTTACTTACTTATTATGGATAAATTAACACCCAGACACTTGACAGTAGAAAATTACAATGTTCATCACATCATAATTTTATACTCGTGGGGATCGAACCCACACCCTCTGGCGCAATAAACCATTGCCATCCACTGCGCCAATCGGGTCGTCGATTTTATTCATATAAAATTGACGACCCGAATTTTACCTGCAGACTGGTATTAGCAAAAGTTGATTAAAATTAAAAATAACAAAACGCACATTCTTTAGGTACTGATAAATAAAGAGCAAATGACCAATAGCGCGTTCTTGCTATAATAATCCATAAGAATAAAAAACTATACATATTTTTTATTTTAAATATTTGTTCTTATAGTGGCAACATAATACATAATTTGTGAGATCTGCCTGCCGTTTTTACCCCTTAGAAATGGGATCCTAAAACATAAAAAATATCTTCTTCTTCTTCTTCTTTTAGTTAATGGCACCAACCGATAAGCAGGAATTCGCCAATGTCCAGTATATATGGGAGAGTCTCTTTTTGATTTTACAACTTATGACAGCTTCTCTTGATCTTGACATTTAACATAAAAAATATCTTTAACAAACGTAGAATTATCATGTCATTATAATAGTCAAAGTCAAAGTCAAAACGTTTATTTTCCAAATTGGCTTCTTTCGAGGCGCTTTTAGAACGTCATATACATTTACATAATAATATTTTTTTTTATTTACCACCGATTCGGAAAACTGTCTCTACCGAGAAGAACCGGCAAGAAACTCGAGTAGTTTCTCTTTTCAAAAGGTATTGTATCATGCACCATGCATAAATATTTATTCGTGTAAAAAAGCAACGTTCTATACGTTACTCCAATTTAAATTTTTCGACAATATTTTATGATGCCTACTAGATTAAAAACATAAGATTAGCCCATAAAACACCCCATATATCCGAAATAATTGCCCTTATTTCGACAGAAATCTGATCCTATTTACACTACTTAATTTAAAAGCGTGCTTATCTTCTTATTTTCCATATAAACTGAAATAGAAATGGAGAGTTAAAATAACCTCTAAAGGAGACTAGACGTTTGGCTTGGCGCCAAAAATGTCATCGACCCCGTAATGGCGGCGCATCCTTCGAAGAATTTTTAACTTTGAATTTCATCAAACATTGTTAGAAGCTTATCGAATGAGGCCAAGTTGTAAAATATATTTGACCAAGTTGTACTGTTATTATATTTTCGCATTGTATTTGCTTGAAAACTTTCAAAAAATTCTTTCATCAAAGCAAGATGTAAACTTTTTGTAATTTTGCCCCATATTAGATGGATTTCGTGAAATTCTATTATATACTTATATTATACAGAGGAAAGATTTGATTTTTTGTTTATTTGTTTGAACTGAATAGGCTCCGAAACTACTGGGCCGATTTAAATGAAATTTGGTACAGAGATTCTCTGAAAGCCGAGGGAGGTCATAGGATAGTTTTTATCCCGAAAATCCGTGAACGGGAGATAAACGCACGTGAAACCGCAGAGGTCGGTTAGTAAATAAATAATTTTGCTTTTGAAATTATTGTAGTCATAACTAGAAATAGATATTTCGATAAAATAGTCGATGTTTGCTATTTTTGTAGTGATAATATCTCTTCTTCGACATGATCTCGAAAGAACAGTCATAAGCTTTAGGCGAATGTCGTACAAAAAGTTTACATTTCCCCTTTTTATTTCAAACAAAAACATCATAGTCATTGATTTTAAAATAAGTATATCTTCTACCAGCAAGAATAAATTTCCTGCTACAAAATGGCCACCCAACTGGAGACTGACTGCTATGTTGTTAATCCCGATTAAGTGTGTGTAGAGTATTTAAATTGAATCCGACGTCGAATGGTGCATCCGGAAATACTCATGTCATTACTAATTTTCTGGCGCTGGAAACATTTTTGGGGAGGTATCTGAGACAAACTGAAAACTTTAAAATAAATAGATAAATAAAATAAATTAATTTGTCGGTTGCCCCGAAAAAATCGACTTAAAAATATGCCTTTGTTAATAGGGTTCATACATTTGAAATCTAAGTAAAAAAATGAAAAAATAATTTTTGTTTTATTCAAAACTTGCAATGAAGGACTGAATGTAACCATTAAAAATGGAAACTTTGTTTATCAGACTTAAAAAAGAAGGGTATTAATTTTACTAATTTGCCTAAAAAGGTATGCTCGTATTTGTATATGCAGACATAGGTTTGAGTCCTGCAAAACTGATTCGCTACCGAATATTTACGATCACTATCATTTAAATTATGACTAGTGGATCGCCTCGAGCTGGACCTCCCGTTGTAATGTATAAATCAAGACCTTTCATTTGATACCACATTCGGCTATATTCATATGAAAATCACTTATTTCACCCCCCCTATCTCCGTTACCCCCCACCCGATTTCGCTCATCTTGGAACTCGACATTTTCTTTTATCTAAACTATATGTCTATGAAATTTTATCAAGGTCGAATAAACAATACTCAAGTTATCGACAGACAAAGTTTTTCATACTTACATACAAACATACAACCGCCCGGCCATCTCGACTCTGAGACCTCGCTTCGCTCGGTCAATAAAATTAATATTATTGCATTAAGTTTTCTATAAAATCGAAGCAAGGACAACAATCAATGTTGTAGACCTTTTAACAACCCAAACCTTTTCCTACACAAAATGGTGTCATGGACGACTACTAACGTATGTATTTATTATTAATTTTAATAATAATTGACATAATAATGTCCTAATTTAGAATAAATGTTCAAAGGTTGTGTTGATTACAGTCCAAGGTTGCTTACAGCAAAACTGAGATGTAATTTAAGATTCCATTATAATATGAATGGATTATGTTACGATATTCTGTGTATTCAGATGGCCTTCATGTTTAAGTGGGTTTATTAAATATTTTTTTACATTTGCGTTATGTAAACGCACTGTTAACGATTAAATTTGCTTGACATTTTTTTTTTAAATTCACGTTTTCACCAAATAAGCGATTAAACAAAATATCACACAATTTTTGACATCAACACAAAGTTCGATCAAACCCCTAGATTGTTTGACAAATGCCTCAAACGCAGCTGTATAAAATAATTTGACAAAAGCGTAAAAATTTGACATTGAATTTGAACCGTGCATACGGCACTATTCCAAGGGACCCTGGAAACCTGCATGCTTCCTTCATCTGTCGTTACTTGTAGTAACCAATGTATGTGGTCTGTCGTCTCATGTGGAGACATGACATGAAGGAGGAGCCAATGGGGTGAACCCCATGTTCATACCTGCTGTGACAAAAAAATTAATCTGTATAAAAATTTTTTAAAAATCAGGACAAAGCAATGACAAATCAATCAAATAGCTGAGCTCCGCGGTTTCATTCGCGTATATATCCCGTTCCGATGTTCGGAATAAAAACTATCCTATGTCATTCCTGGGGTTTCAAAGAACCTCTGTACAAAATTTCATCCAAATCGGTTCTGTATTTTCAGAGCCATATTCAATACAAACAAATCTTTCCTCTTTGTAATATTAGTATAGATTAACGTGATCTTTATTAATACATAATATGCTAAATTCATAAAATATGTTCCTAATAAAAATATTTAACATTTTTATAATATTCATTTTATATTTAGAATTTATCTACGACTAGTCGGAGATCAACTATTTATTACCACTAGTTCAATATAATTAAATCTATATATAGTTGAACTGGTGCGAAAAATGTTAATTATTTAAATGTAATCTAATTTATTTAACTAAATATTTTTGCTATAATCTTTGACTAGTGAAATGTGGGAAGTACCAAACGTTTATGATTTAAAAATAATCGATTTCGGCCACAGCGGCTAATGTCAACAGAGACAAGCCAACAGGGAGATGTTATAGTACAAGTATGTGCTCACTGCTCACACACTCTCTAATCTCTATTCCTCTCCTCTCATAATATATGACATTGTCAATTGTCATCGAATTATTATTTAAATATTGTATAGCATGTAAATTGTCTAACGAATTGGTCCTGACTGCAATGTTAGATAGTTTTCTATCAATAAATAAATAAAAAAATAAACAATCTGATGGAAAGGAAGTTAGCCACGTCCGAAAACAGATCAGACGTAGAGCAAAGTTTAATGTGTAAAAAATGGTCCTATCCCTCGGAGAATAACCCAATAGCCGTATCTTTAGAACAAATGTAGATCTGTTCTAAAGATATGGTTAAATCTGTCATCTACAAAAACACACACACACACACACGCACCCACACACATATATTATACTAGCTTTTGCCCGCGGCTTCGCTCGCGTAGACTACAAAATGAACATAGTTGTTATAAAAAATATGACATTAATTGTATGTAATTTAATTTAACGCTCATTTATACAATTTTAAAATTCAATCTTAACCTATAAATATATTTTCCAGAACCTCAATAATGTATGAACGAAATACTTCTTTTTATTTATAATCTAAAAGGCATTAGTTCCTTTAAAAAGATATGTTCAGTTTACTAAAAAAATAGAACAATTATTGAACCTTAAAACCAAATAAAAACCTAAGATAAATTCCAAAACCTAAACGACGTATTAACAAAACCTTCTTTTTATTTATAGTCTCTAAGTCAGAAAATATTTAAAAAATATTATGTTCATACAATAAATAAGCTCAAATCAAAACAAAAATCTGAGGCTTATCTAAAAAATATAAACAAAATATTAACGAAAAACTGTTTTGTTATATTATGTTGCCTATAGGATGTGGTAAGTAGGTGTTATCTTTGCC
>LQNK01000483.1:212679-224266 GCA_001586405.1 Phoebis sennae | reverse complement strand
TCACAAATGAAACACGAAACACAATTTTTTTCTTGAAAATATTAAATGTACAGACACGGCTAGTCTACGATTTTATTATATGTATAGATATACTTATCTAATTGCATGTTCTCTTCTCCCTTCATTGCTAGAATAATAAATGTGTTAATCCATAATTGAATGTCATAATTTATCGAATACATGTCTTAATAATTTTTATGGGAAGGCCCTGTATTCTGAGATACAGTTTTTTAACTATTCAGAATACAGGTGCTCATCACAAATATAATAGTAAATTTAACTTGCTCCTATATAATTAATTGAAATGTACAAACTTATTTTTTGATAAATAAATGAATTTATTATTATTAATGAATTTATTTATTATATCTTTTATCCCCTGTGCGTTAAGAGAACTCATAGTACTGTTTGTGAATGCGGGTGTTAAATTAAATTAATAGTGTTACTGTTATAATCATTATTTCTATGTTATATACACAACAATCAATCAATATGAAATATATTAACGTGTTCAAGATGTAAACGCTCTGATAACCTGCTGTTTAAATAAGATAATAATCTAATAAAATATGCTTATAATATAACAGCATAATAAATGATAATCGATACAAAAGGTCAGCATTTTGTATGAGACAGATTTCTCGATAGCATTATAATCTAATAGTAATTATACAGGTTTTAAATGCAGAAATAGTTCAATAAAAATAATGCAGTTGTATGATCATCGTTTTTTAATCTACTGGCTTTTGGCCACAACTTTGCTTCAATAAAAGGTTTCTTGTCTGAATATAGCTAACCTATTTATATATGAAATTTCATCAAATCAATGTCGAACTTGGGGTGTAATTGACGTGCGACCATCCAAATTCCAAACATAAGCATCGAAACTATTACATTTTAATTCTAGTAGGACTTAATACGAAGTAGCATTGACTTTAAAATGTCGTTGGATTTGTATTTTCTAGTCATTTTTCGTGTTAAATCATGATAATCAGTTGTTCTTATGAGTAAATAAAGTCTTTAAACCTATAATGATGATGGCTATAATCGGCTACAGTGATTGGTCCAGACTCTAAACAACTATTTTTAAATGCATCAAGTACTATATAAATATAGAAGTAGTAGATAAATGAGTAAGTTAGAAAATAATTCGCCACTGAATTACACTAAAGCGGCTGAATGACATTGGGTGAGATGATGGATAGAAAAAACATATACAATAGTTAATGATAAGTTAATGCTATTCTAGTCATTAAATACATTGAATTCAATAGATGGGTTCTCCGGATGGCTTTAATAATAGTCATATAATTTAAAATACCAGAAATGTGTTTAAATAATGTATCTATCTATTATATGATTAGGTGATCAGTATGCTATGCATAGGTCCATGCAAAGAAACAGGTTTCCAACTAAAAGTCAAAACTTTCCGCGATACATTTATAAAAATAAAGTCCTGTATGTAACATTTTTTTATTATTCTATGGCAGTGTAGTATGCTGGAAGATAACATCAGCAGTTCAAGCATACGCAGATCTGCAGATGTCGTCGGAGGTCATGAAGACAGGGTGATATTATGTTTATCCCATTGCTTTTGTCGAAACTGCATTACTATGGTTTTAGTCACACAGTACAATGGTTTCATAGTTACTAGACAACCGTCACGAGTGTTGAAATTCGATTAAGCGGCATCTCATTCATTTGTATAATAAATGTCTTCTTTCTTTATTTTCTATCCTTAGACAGCCGTAGTAGGTAATTTACGTCTGCCGATGCATTAGCCATCCATTGACAGATGACGTGCGTGTATGCGTCTGCCGATGTGTAGAGGGGCCTTACGTATAAAAACGTGGAATCCATCTGTGCGCGCCTCCGCAAACATGCCCTACACTATAGTATTTCGCCAACCCCAGCAGCATCCTGAATATATTATATTGTACCCGGAGGGTATTGATTCCTCTTTGGATGTAACTGACCCATATGCTTTTTTTATGCTATAGCAGGCAAGCGGAGAATGCGGCTCACCCGATGAACATCTACAACGAAGTGTCAAAGATGCCTTGCCGTCCCGAAGGAAGGGGAGGAAATAAGAGGAATAGTGATAGGCAGTTATGAGAGGAGTTAGTATAGGATGTGAGAGGAATGGGATGGGAATACAGGCCTCCGGGCACCCGCTCACCGTACGAAACACAGCGCAATACTGCTTCACGCCGGTCTTCTGCTGGGGGGCTTCACAAAAACTTATGTGAATGGAACTTTTCCGTTTCCTCATTAACGCATTACGTAATTTCCCAAGGTGTAGTTTTTAAGATTTCGTGCCATCGAGTTTCCTCCAGGCCGATAACTACCGGTTTCAACTTCGGTAGTAAGTTGCAATAGGTGAACCATTATTTCTGAAATGACATAAATAAATGTATTTTTTGAGGCAAACGGGTACATTTTTTAGCAGCATAGAAATGTGCGAAGACTTCTTGTTGAACTTCGAGGATGAATTTATTCTTCATTAAATAATGTTAACGTTAAGTCAATACTCAGCATGAATTAAATTTGCATTAAAAATAAATTTAAATGAAACTAAATAATTATGACGATATTAAAGTAAAAATACCAGAAAAAAATAAATTTCATTGACTTATGTGGATGTTTGAATTAAATTCTCTTTTTAAGGAAAAATAATGGAGAATATTTAGTACAAAGGGATCGTATAAACTGCATCTAAATATAACGAAAAAGATACAAATCAAAAGAAAAATAAACAGTCACATGTCCCCAGCATCTTGCAGAATGGTAACCCTACATCAACCATACAATAATTTAATATACTTGTTTATATTGTGTACGTTACTCATTGACTGTTCTGGACTCATCTAGACCACACAACTGATGACGGAAAATCCTTAGCCAATATTAAAAAAAAAAAAGAAAAAAATAAGTGTCAATTGTGCCGCCAATTTTAAGTGACATTTGTGAAAGTGTTCGAAATTTAAAAGTGTATCTGTATGTTATACAAAGGAGTTTTTGGGTAAGTTTTATGCAATGTGATGTGGAATAAATGGTATTGATTAATTGTATGCATCATTTATTATTCCTTTCAGACGGTAAGCAATTTACTTTGAATTATTGTTATTATTTAAATACGCTGTGATTATTCTCGATTATTATATTTTATAAGGGATTTTTATTTAATTTTATGATGATTGTGTGTATTTACATAATTTTATTAAATTTAATTGCTTATGTGAATTATAGACAAACATTACATTGTATTTGATACCACATACCTGTGGTTAATAATTTAGTACCTCTAGTTATGTGTGAAGAAGTTTGTGGTTTTGTTGCACGGAGCAAAGCGAAGGTATAATTCTCGAAACTACTAGATCGAAGCATGTTTCGAGTAACAAATTCGAAAGTATCTTAACATTTTTTTTCTCGTGTCCCAAAAGAATTTTTTTAGTCGCCAGTGTTTTTTTTTATTTAAAAAGTAAACGTGGCAAAGGACATTTAAATTAAGAATAATTTGTGGGACTATAGACACAAATTACTTAAAAGTTACCGATGGCTCAATTTTCAAAAATAGGGATTTAAAATTTTAATTAACGCCGATATTATTACGATTAACAGCCTTAAAAAAGTAGCTCGGATACATTACAAAGCTTTTAAATAAAGCTTTCAATGTAAGTTACATTTTATCGTACCACTTAACGTGGTTGGCAATTTCCATGCGCGATTTTAGTGATAGCATTCGGTAAAAGGAAGAATTTTAAATTGACTGAATGTATTGATTTTTTGGATGGCAATGCATATTCAAAATGTTCAATACAAGACCCTATTTATACTATTTACTATATTATTACAACCAGCTTCGATATTACATCATCAGGTGATTCATATCAGGTTTTCAATTTTAAGTCATAATATCCGGAAATCAATAGAGAAAAAGCAAAGAAAGAAATCATTTATTTCAACACACAAATTAGATAAAATATAGCAGAGAGGTAGGTATACAAGAGGGTAAATAAAAGAATATTAAGATTGTATTAGGATGTGTGTGGGTCTATGCAAATGTGCGTGCCGAAATGGGACACCACTGAGGAAATATGCGAGTTCCTATAAAAATAAAACGAGTCATTTTAGTATTTTACTTTCGGACAATACAATATCCTGTCCTGTCATCTGTCCATGGATGGCGGATGCATTGGTAGACGAGAAATTACCTCCTACGGCTGATTAAGGCCCGGTTGCTATAAACGACGGAACGTCATAGTATAACACAAACGAATCGTTTTCATAACGGTCGGATCTAATCAACCAATCAGAACCAAGTGTTGGTAGTTATACTAAGACTTACGCCTAGTAGGATATTGTACTGTCCATAAGTAAAACGACTAGTTTCATTTTTATAGGAACCGGGCAATATGCCCGGGAAAACGATTCGTATCTGTTTTACTATGACGTCCCGCCGCTTATAGGTTTCCGGCCTTATAGTCGAGTTAGAAACATATGAGCACTGATTTTCAGTAGCTCCCGTTTAAGAATTTTCAAATTTTCATCCGTTTCAAGTCTCTAAAATGTGTGTAATTGCACTGTGTTTTGTTTGTAAGCGGGTGCCCTGAGGCCTGTATTCCCATCCCATTCCTCTACCATCCTGTTCTACTCCTTCTCAACTTCCCATCATTGATTTAATCATCATTGGTCCTTATTATCTCCGCTTCCTTCAAGCCGGCAAAGCATCTTTTACATTTTCAGGAAGTAGATGTTACAATCTATGAACACACATAGATTATTATGTGAAAGCTAAAATGCTATTTTAAATACAAAAATGCGATTAATTTCGGAACATAAAATAAAAAATATAGCTTCTTTCAAGATTTCATTGCAGTTTATTTAAATATCAAGATAAACCATCTTATCTCATTTGTAAATCTTTTGCAAAAATAACGTTCATTAAAGTGATAAAAATCCAACTTATTGAATTCGGAATGTTATTAAATTCATAGCTCTATTTATTAAAATAAAAGTTTTTTTTTATTTCAATTTTGACAATATTCTTTTAAATAAATAAATTGACAACCCGATTGTCCCAAGCAAATCTTGTACTATATAATAGAAAGTAGATTTAACAGATAGTGAAACATACATTTTTAGTGTACCATATTGGTAAGTCTGTCTGTCGGTCTATCACCACTTCACCAGGCTGTATATCATAAACTACTGATTTAATAAATAAAAATAAAGAAACTTTCCATGACCGTTTAAAGCACATGTTAAATCGATGTAATGAAATGAATTTGATATTTAAATTAATTCAACAGATTACCATAATGTTTATTAAAGACCAATTTTACGACGATCTGTTCATAACTTTAAACATTAAAATGTAGACGTTATGGATGCTTACCATAGACAAACATAAAAAATACTGTTAAAACTATTATTTATGGTTCTTTTTATTCTATTCTAAAATATGTTTTGTAACTGTTCCAGTATAGTAATTGAGATTACTCACGTCTGGAACATACCACTCGGAAGATACACAAGAATGACACAAACAGTGTTAAATAGCATATAAATTATAAATATTTAAAAAAATTCATTAGATGAAATTGTTGTTTTTTGGGTTTTTATTCTAAGATAACTGACATTTGCGTTTTTAAATTATTGTATTTCATGAAAAAAAATAAAAAATGATTATATACTAATAATGAATACTGCGCCAATCGGATATATTGTTCTATTGTCTATATATTGCATCAGAAACAGGTTAACACCAAAAATTATTTTCTCCATGTGGCGACGGGTTAGAATACATGTGTCGCCACCCCATTTCTACTCGTGGGTGTCGTAAGAGACGACAGATAATTCTGCTGCATTACTACTTCAGCATTAAGAGTGGAAGCCGAACATTGCACGGTTGTGCCAAGCTCGCTCTGGTGTAATTACCACCCCCCAGCAGAAGATGGGCGTGAGCAGTATTGCACTATGTTTCGTACGGTGAGCGGGTGCCCGGAGGCCTTTATTCCCATCCCATTCCTCTTCCGTCCTGTTCTGCTCCTCGCCCAACTTTCTATCATTAGTCCTCTCCTTATCCTCTCCCCTTCCTTCAAGCCGGCGCGGCATCTGCGACACCTTGGTGTTGAAGATGTTCATGGGCTGCGGTCTGTCACTTAACATCAGGTGAACCGCATGTCCCGCTTGCCTGTTATAACATAAAAAAACACAAAATAGTTGAAGTATGTCGGTCATTTTAAAAATGTGCAAAAATATTATAACAAGGTTATATCTTGCATGATAGTTAAAAATACTTACTTACTTATTTTTTTTCTTTTGTATTGATTAATTAACCTTGAATATAGTTAATTTACAATAGCAAAGATATAATTAAATATTAGAAAAATTATTCCATCCCTAAAGTAATTTATCAAAAAAAGAATCGGTATATTTTATAATACAAATATTTTAGCAGTTGATACTAAACTAACTGTTTATATCTATACTAATATTATAAAGAGGAAAACTTTGTTTGTTTGGTTGTACTGAATAGGCTCAAAAACTGGACCGATCTTAAAAATTATTTCACCATTCGAAAGCTACATTGTCCACGACTAACAGAGGCTATATACCATTATGCAATGGGAGCGAAGCTGCGCGGATCAGCTAGTCAAATATATTTTTAACCGACTTTCAAAAAAGGAGGAGGTTATCAATTCGACCGTATTTTTTTATTTTTTTATGTATGTTACCGCATATCTCCGGCGTTTATGGACCGATTTGGAAAATTCTTTTTGCATTCGAAAGAATAGAGTTCCAGTGTGGTCCCATAGAAATTTGGTTCAAGTCTGATCATCCACGTGGAAGATATTCCAGGGAACTCCTCGAAAATCAACGAAATAAGCTCTGCGGTTAACGTTTAATGATGATATATCTACTGAATTGTGATAAGATGATGTGATTACCCTTCACGGACACTAAAAATGGATAAATAAAAATTTTTGCCAATAAACAGAACCGAATTCCTCGCTCTAAAAAGTAGAAAATAACTTTTATTTCATTTTTGTTGAAATCTATACAAAGTCGGTGCCTTTATCTATTTTCAATTTAACAAAAATTTTTCTAGTTCAGGAACTCCAACCAGTCATTTTCGGAATATGTAAATGACATCGCATGACAAATAATATCTATAATATTAATGTTACCAGTAATGTCCAATTATAATAATTTGCGTATATTTTAGCGCCATAATTGATACAAATACTTGTATATTTCTTCATCGGATACTTTCAATGTCGTTTATTTTTGTTGTAGGTCGGACATTAAGGAATTAAAATTGGTAATATTTCTAGGAATATTATAAATGCGAAAGTTTGTGAGGATGTATTTATGTTTGTATTTGTTAGTCTTTCATGCAAAACTACTGCAGCGATTATGATGAAACTTGGTATGCATATTGAGAGTTCAGAATAACATAAAGAGTGCTTTTAATCCCGGAGTTACTGTGCGATCAGAAGATACGTGGTTGCTGTAAAGAGGGGAGGTAGGGTGGAGAATTGCTGTTATCCTAAACCCTAAACGAAAGTCCTAGAAAACCCGAAAAAGGACATAAAGTACTTTGTATCCCGGAAATCGCACGTGAAAGGGCGAAAAACCGTGGGGAACAGATAGTTACTTATAAACGTAAAATCATTTTTGGATAGACGAGTACATATTAAAATATCATTAATTGTTATTTATGTCTAAAATATTCATATCATGCTATTTTATATTTCAGAAAATTTGTGTTGCTAAGTATTTAAATGTCTTTTTAGTCAATTATAACGTATTTAAAATCCAGACGGTTCGATTTTAATATTCCAATTTATATCCTGAAGAAAACTGTAACTATTTTTTTATAACAGACTCCTTTCTCCTTCCAGAAGATGACGAATAAGCTGGAAGACCTGGCCGTACAGCTGTTCGACGCAGGTGCTGTGCGGCTGGGTGACATCGAGGCGAAGCTCGGCCGACATACGCCAATTTACTTCGACCTGAGAGTCATTGTCTCGCATCCTAAGATGATGGTGAGTAACAGCTGGAAGACCTGGTATCTCGTAGGACACACGTCCATATACTTTGACCTGAAAGTCATTGTCTCGCATCCTAAGATGATGGTGAGTGACAGCTGGAAGACCTGGTACCTCGGTTGACACACGGCCATACACTTCCACCTGAGAGTCATTGTGTGATTTCCTAAGATAAATATCATTTTAGCGCATTGACCACACACTGCGACGGAATGCACATTCGTCCATTATTCACGAAATAATTGTTTTAGTTTGTTTTCTTGTCGCAAATTATTAGACTTAATCAAACAACCCTTTAATAACAAAAAATGTCCCTTCATGTAAAATCAATTTCTGGAATTTCCCTTTAGTCACTAATTACCTTCAAATCCTAGCCGTAATTCAAAATAAATTGTGCGGAGGTAATTACCATCAAACGACTTCCTCACATTAAAAAGTAGAAAATAACTTTTATAATATTTTTGTTGAAATCTATACAAAGTCGGTGTAAAATCTTGTTTAATTTAAAATAGGTAAAGGACTGACATTTTAGTCTTTCGAATGCAAAATAATTTTTCAAATCGAAAAAATACGGTCGAGTTGAGAACATTTTTGCAAGTCGGTAAATAAAGGGCCAAAAATACGACACATACTATTTTTCACAACATATTCAAATTGGAATATGTCTGTAGAGTCCGGAATCATTACTGTTATGTAAAAAATATAAGACATAACAATGTACCAATTTTTCATTAAGTAATATAAAAATTTCTTATTCAATTTTTAATCTACTTCCACAAGACCAAAAATTTTCAATTTGAAGCAAATTATTTTTTTCTATAACTTCTTTCGTATAGTATTATATTATCTGTGCTTCTTTCTTAAAACTTTGGTCATTATTAAAGAGTTATGCTAGTGATACAAGCACGATTATCAGATTGACTGTAAATCTAAACATAAGTTAAAACAAACTTCATTACATCATTAAAAAGCAATAAATCGAAAGGCATTCCGTTCATTAGTCAGAGATAACGTATATATTTCATTTATTACTAGTTATCAATTATGAATCAATAGATGTTTTCATAACAAACATTATTTATATATAGCTGGCTCACCCGATTTTTATAAGATAATGTATTAAAGTAGATAAAAAATAATTTATTTCAACTTATTTATTTATTTTGCAATACCTATCAATGTTTAGTTTATAAACCAAAGATAAAATATAGAATTCTCTTTTTTATTTCGTGGTCAAGCCAAATATAAAGTAAATTAAGATAAAAATAAGCTATAAAATTAACAATTTCCTTAAATAAATGTTCAAATGCATCTTAATTAACAGAACATTTGTCTTTCAGAATGCGGTCTCAAAACATCTTTTGGAACTAGCCTCCGAAATAGAGCACGACATCCTGTGCGGCGTTCCCTACGCGGCCCTCCCGTTCGCCGCCGTCATGTCCGTCAACGGCAACACGCCCATGATCATGAAGAGAAAAGAAACAAAACTTTACGCCACCAAAAAAATCCTAGAAGGCGTCTACACAAAAAACCAAAAATGCCTCGTTGTCGAAGACGTAGTGACATCTGGCGGCAGTTTGATGGAAACAGTTACAACGTTACGAAACGAAGGACTACAAGTCTCAGACGCTGTCGTAGTTCTCGACCGCGAACAAGGTGGCGCTAGTGTGCTAAAGGCAAATGGCGTCCGCGTCAAATCAATATTCACGATGACGAATTTAGTGAATGTATTACGAAAGGCCGAGCGGATTAACGATGAAACAGTGGAAATCGTATCTGATCATATCAAGGAATGCCAATTTGGCCTAAATGAAGCCTTAGAACGAATTCTTAGTAAGGAAAATGGAGTATTTGCGAACTAATAGGTTAATTATAGTTAATAATAAGATAATGTAATGAATGTAATTATTCAGTACAATAAATAGTGTATAATCGTTCTTGTATTTATTTACTTATCTACATAATAATGTAAGCTGATGCAAATAAATTGGCTTAACTGCAAAATGTTGTCATTAAAGCATTCTTCATGGACAATTCATACATTTAATATCTATTCTTTTTTTTTTCAAATTAAGTATAACAGATAACTTACTAGGTGAAGTGTTCATTGTTTTTCACTTTGCTAGTAATCTAGTTTCCTTGTTATATGTTATATGTTATATATAAGCACAGATAATATAATACTATACTAATATTTAAGTAAGAAAAGTACGACTTTGATGAACGACCATTTTTTTGTTAAGTATATAATATTTTTCATTAATCTACGTTTCCTTTGAAGGGCAAAGGGCTTCTCATCATTGCACTTATTTTTGTTATATGTAATGGTGTATGTGGTGTAATATTTTGTTATTCATTACGACAATCTTGCCCGCTCCATAAATGCGAATCCGATGGGAAAGTATTGAAATTCGCAACAAGGTTCATACAAATTTCGACGGAAGCTTCGTTCCGAATCTAATTTGTGAATCAGTAGGTGCCCTGGCAAACATAAGCCTTTAAAAAACCACTATGAAATCTAATCAATCCACATTAATCCTATCAGCTATATATTCGATAAAGTTTCCGTTATGTGAAGGAAACGCTGGCGTCGGCCGTTGCATGCAAATGAGAAATTTGCATAAACATGTCTAGACAACTCTATAGTTACGTATAGTTTTACAGACCGTGAAAATTGAGAGCTGTGAACATATTTTTATACTGTATCGAACGTAAAAAATTAACAACATTAATTTAAAAAAAACAGTTTGCTATATACGAGTAAAGAGTGATATCACTAAAAAGGTTGTATATCTATACTAATATTATAAAGAGGAAACCTTTGTATTTTTGTATGTTTGTATTGAAAAGGCTCATAAACTACTGGACCGATTTTAAAATTTATTTTACCGTTACTTAGAGGGATTCTTCCGAATCCGTATAGGCTATATTTTATCCCGGAAAATAGATATTATATAATATTTTGCTACGGGAGCGAAGCCGCGCGGATCAACTAGTGTCTTTATAAGGGTGTTTACACATGATTCAGGGTTATAAGAAATCTGCCATTCCTTTTGGCTAGGGCTGATGAGAAATAATGAAATAATAGTACGTTTCATTAATAATCAAAGACTAGTATTATAAAGAGTACTATATTCTACATAGTCACGATCACAATGTAGTATTGACTAATATTTTAAAGAATGGAATGTATTCATAAGTAAGTGAGTTTATGTATGTTGGTATGTTTGTAATATTTTTACACAATAACACTGCAGCGATTTCAATATCGTGATTTTATATATCCTTTTAGAACATCACGTGATTAATGGACGGTACCTTTCTGCGTATACCCAAACTCATAAAATCATTTTTTATCAGTTTATTTAGTTACAATTTCCACATTTAACTGGACTGCAAACTAATAAATTTTTATTGAATTAAATGTATTTATTGAGTAATCAATGTTCTACGATTTATTTGGACCCAACTTTGCAATTTTTTTCTATCGAGAAAATTTTATGCAATCGTGTTTCTGCTAACATGGTCGC
>LQNK01000483.1:184695-204458 GCA_001586405.1 Phoebis sennae | reverse complement strand
TCGCATCCAATTCTAATTACTCTCCCAACTTCCTATTATTATTCCTCTCCTTATTTCCTCCCCATCCTTCAAGCCGGCAAGGCACGTGCGACACGACGTCGTAGATGTTCATGGACTGCGGTTAATCACTTAACATCAGGTGAACCGCATGCTCCGCTTGCCTGCTATAGCATAAAAAAATACATATTTATTTATTTCATTGCAGTGGAATGGCAGATCCTCTGAGCAGCTTCGCGAAGTCCAAATCTATACAGTCAACTGGTCAACCTGCATGAACCGCTATAGAGAGATTGGCCTGGTGGTAACAGACAACATGCTGTGTTCTGGTGTCCTCGATGTAGGTCAACGTGACCAGTGTGGAGGAGATTCTGGTGGTCCCCTGCTGCATAACAACGTGGTCGTGGGGGTGTGCTCCTGGGGTCATTGGGAGTGCGCGCACCCACGCTACCCTGGCGTTAACGCTCTGGTGTCACGGTATACCAGCTGGATTCAGGCAAACGCTTGAAAATTTTATTATATGATAATTATAAGACTTTCAATATTCTATAAATCAATAAAATTATTTAAACTCTTCTTTTGTTGTTATTTTTTACCCGTGTGGCGACGGGTTAGAATACATGTGTCGCCACCCCATTTCTACCCGTGGGTGTCGTAAGAGGCGACAGAGGGTAATTCTGCTGCATAACATCACCAGCAAGAAAAGAGTGGGAGCCGAGCATTGCACAATTGGGCCAAGCTCGGACCGGTGCAATTACACCCCCCAGCAGAAGACCGGCGTGAAGCAGTATTGCACTGTGTTTCGTACGGGGAGCGGGTGCCTGGAGGCCTGTACCCTCACCCTATTCTTCTCCCGTGCTGTATTGCTCCTCTCCCAAATTCCTATCATTAATCCTTTCCTTATCCCCTCCCCTTCCTTCAAGCCGGCAAGGCGTCTCGACACTTGCTGTTGAAGATGTTCATGGGCTGCGGTCAGTCACTTGACATCAGGTGAACCACATGCCCCGCTTGCCTGCTATAACATAAAAAAGGGTATTTGTGGATGATAACTATTTAATATCCTTCAATCCCTTATAAAAATCTTCTGTTTTCAATATCCCTAGAGATATAATTATATACCGTAACATAGTTAAAGGAAAGCGATTCATCACTATCTCACTAGGAGTATAGTTATAAAACGGTCTAGGTTTAGTGGTGTTACGGCTTTACCTATCTTACTGCGACATCAATACGTGAGCAATGTGGAGGGGGCTCAGGTGGACTACTGCTGTATAATAACTTGGTTGTTGTGTTCCTGTGGTCACGTGCAGTGCGCGCATCCACGGTACCTTAGCCTTAAGTCTTAACCCTTTGGTGTCTCGATATATCAGCTGGATTCAGGCGAACGCTGAAAAACCCTTTGTCAATAAAATTATATGTGAAATTAAGATATTTTTCAAGATTCATGGTTAAGATCGATATCAATTTTATTCATCGTGTTAGACAACGCAATATAATGTTTAGTATGAATCCAGTGTTATTTGTTTCTGTAGATATAAATCTTGTGTTCTGGATTTTGGACCTAGTTGGTCGTGAGCCATAGCCAATATTGAGGGAATCTGATGATTTTCTGTTATAAGAATATGGTAGCGTGGATGCTTTGGTGTATTCAGGCAAACGCTTGAAGTTTAAATTACATGATAATAGGAAGGCTTAATCTATATCATAAATTTAAAGATTATATAAATGATTGCTATGGCCTTACAGGAATATTATATAAATCCATTGTATTTTGTACTTTGTAACATGACGTAATATACAAATAATTTTAATTATAATTTTGTATGTGATATTTAAGTTGTATTTTGTATGGTTTTTACTTTGGACATAGATGGATTCGGACGAAGCCTGCAAACCTGAAAACGAGGTGCACACAAACAAACTAAAACTAAAATTAAATTAAATAACGTTAGGTAAATTACATTATATTTTATTATACACACTAATATTATAAAGGGAAAACTTTGTTTATTTGTTTGTAATGAGAAACTACTGGACCAATTTTTATTTCTTTAACCAATCGAAGCCTACATTATCCGAGAGTAACATAGGCTGTATTGCATAAATAGCAAAATTAATAATGAAAATAGAACAATTAAAATTGAAATAATACTCTACAATGTTGTCACTTCTAATTCTCAAGACATATTATTTTTATACTAGGATTAATATCAAATTAAATTGTCTAATCTAGCCTATGACACACATTTGTTCGAAATCGCGTATAAACCATTTATTTTTACTAGATTATAAAACGATAAGCAAAGACACCGTCATTTATAAACAATAGCCCTTCGATGAATTACCGGATTCTATACGATTATAATTATTTATGAATTGGATTACCAATTATCTGTGGGAAAAGTAATTTTGCCCCGCGGTTTTGCCTGCCTAGTAACGTAATGTACGAATTTACCCAATCGGCAAAATTTAACACCATCTTTATTTTCAACACAATCGGATAGTTTTGAAGATTAGACTTAGAATGATTTTTCAAAGTAGTGCCAACATATTTCACGGTTAGCAGCCATAAAGGCGCATTTACATTGGTCGTTAGGATCCGCATGCGGGTTGAGGATGACTTCTGTATGCAAAAACATAGGCAGTTATGCCATAGTTTTCACTGGTCGTTAGACCTCGCAGCATTTTATTAGTCGCAATGCCGTATGTGATGAGCCCCGCATTGGTTCATCGACATAACGAGCAATGTAATTGCGCCTTATGAATGTTTTTAAAAATATTAAGTAAGAGATTTATTATAGAATTCGATTATAATTTTAAGACCTAGTGACTAATCAGTACATTATATAGAATATTAAATTAATTATATTAATTATCTATACTTAATATTATATAGCGGAAAAACCGAATTATTGTGTATACGCTTGTATGAATTATTGCATGGGATTAGTTATCCTTAACCTTTTTTGATATTAGGGTTCAACAATAAATTGATTTCTAATGAGTAATTAATAAATGGTCTGCTACTTCAACCAATAAACTATTAAAATAGGCAAGCGTTTTACAGTGGGGAAGTGGGGACGGGCCCCCCATAAGAAATCACTCACAGGGTGGGGGCTGTTTCTCATTTCTTTGCCAAACTTTATGAGAAATTTCCAAGCAAAATTTGTACGTCTTTTTAAAACCTATATCTGTGCCCTTTGTTTTTAAAAGTGTTACCAACTTTTTACTTATGTTATGTAGTTCTGAGAAGGATAATGATTTTCTTATGAACCCTCTACAGATCTCCAGATGTCGTCCGAAGATATCAATCTTGTTTTGAACAGTATACTTGGTAACCCTAGTTGTTTTGTTAGATGTATCGATATTATAATGTAATCTTATTATCTTATTATAAATTTAATAGTTCGGATGTTTTGATGTTAAGATGTTTGGATGGAGTCAAGCACACCGCAATCACGTGATAGGATACTTATTATTGAGCGACAGGCAGTGAATTTTAGCAGACTTAGACAGCAGATAGTATAAAATAATGAATGAGAAATAGTCACTTGAGAGTAGTCACTTGGCAAAATTTGAATTTCAAGAGGCATGTTAGAGATCACACTTTTAAGTTTTAAATAAATAAATATTCAAGGATATTTAACACTACGCCATCTAGTCCCAAACTTAGGAAAGCTATACAAAATTTGATATCACTTTTTATTTATACTCAAGATTCAAAAATATATACGGACCCTCTTTAATTAATTAAAAAAAAATATCGTAAAGATACCAACATAATTCCTTTATCAGCTAGCTTCTGTTTATCGGGGATATATAGGTGTACCGTAGACTTGTCTCACCAAAGTCCCACAATGCGTACCCTTGTTGTGCTACTCGGAGTTATATTAGCTGTGGCAGGTATGTACTGTATTATTTTATTTTAAATATCATTATTAACAATTTTATTATTTTTTTTTCCTTTTTGAAATAAAGTGTAAGCGTGGTCACGCTCGCTGTAAAGTGCTCGAAAGTCGTCGGGTCAAATAATGTATAATAAACCGCGTTTAAAATCCTTTAAAAAGTATTTTATTTAAAATGGAAAGTACTCGCGTTAAAACACAAGATTTATACTATAAGATACAAGATTCATAATTTATTTTTAAACTTCCTTTGCTCATAAGAATTTAAATTATTCAGGATTGATTTGTACAAAAAAACCCTTCACTAGTTTCACAGTTGTATATTTTCTATACTATATTAATTATTTAATTGCAAATTAGACCGGTTTCGAACACCATCTTCAGTAATTTAAGAAACAATCGTCTGTTTTTGAATTTAGTGAAGTGTTTTTTTGTACAAATCATCAAGATGCAGTTCAATCAAAAGGTAACAAATATAAATTATATTCAGGATTGGGTATAGAGCAGGTATAGACCAGGCGTCGCCAAATTGCGGACCGCGGTCCGCATCGGACCGGCCCGTGTGTTAACAATGAAAATATTTTCACTTATAAGTACATTTTACATTCTACATAATTTTACATTACCCTTCTATTAGTTAAAGACATATACATATAGTACAGTTAGCTTATCCATTCCAGACCTCAATGGTATTATTTTTTAGCGGACCATAATAAAAGTAATTGATGACCCCTGGTAGAGTATAGACCATGGGGTCCCATCCCATACAAAGGTTTTGAAGTATTGTACGCAAATTCTAAACTTTCAAACATAGCCTTTAAACTAAATAAAATTGCAAATGTTTCAAGTGTTATCTAAGCATTACTTTACTTACTTTTCCTCATTTGGACGCAATGATAATTAAAAAGCTTAAGATAAGTGTGCGTTATATTATAGTATGAAGATATATTGACTTTATGAATCACTTTGAACTAAAGCCCTCTCTACACATCGGTAGAACCATAAGCGGGCGACATCTGTCGATGGATGGCGAATGTATGATGCAGACGTAAATTACCTACTACGTCTACGGATAGACGTATTATCCCGTCCTCACGTCCACGGACGTCGTCTGCCGATGTCGTCTACGGACGTGTCTACCGATGTGTAGAGGGCAATAGACCTTCCGGCGCAATAGACCATTGCCAGATGCAGTGCGCGATGATTGAGAACCCAATAAAAAACATAACTTTTTAGATTCAAAAACCGCAATGTCCAGCATAGTGTAACAAATTCAGCAATGTCCATATTCTTTCTCTGTTTAATTTTATAACAAGTCATTTTTATCCTGAATAAATTCAGTATATCCTTAAATATATTATATTAAACCACAATACCATAGTTGTAATATTTATTTAAGCGCCGATAATGCGTAATATGAAAAAATGGATTACTTCCATATATTGCGGTTTTTGAATCTAATAGACTCAAATGTTATATCCACATTTTTTCTTCAGCGGCCCAGCGCAGCCACCAGCGCATTGTGGGTGGTTCTGTCACCACCATCAGCCGCTACCCATATGCCGTCGCCATGCTGTACTCCCGCTTAGGCGCTATCTTCAGCCAGGCCTGTGGTGGCACCATCATCAATAATAGATCAGTTCTGTCTGCTGCACATTGCTTCTAGTAAGTATATATGCCTATTGTTAGTAATATTTCTTTATAGTAATTTTAATATTCCAATTATTAATTGCATTAAATATTTTACCATAGAAGTAATAGTTGTTATCTTTGCTTTAGTCAAATTAATATATAAATAATAGTCAAATTTCACTTGTCAATTATCAAAGTTTAATATAAAGTATAGCTGCATTCAGTATATCCATTAGTAACAGTTCCGCCATGGTGCTCGAACATATTATTGACGTCAAAACCCAGCTACCCTCAATTTGGAATAGTTCTACCCGTGTGATGACGGGTTAGAATACATGTGTCGCCACCCCATTTCTACCCGTGGGTGTCGTAAGAGGCGACAGAGGGTAATTCTGCTGCATACCATCTTTAGCGTAAAATGAGTGGGAGCCGAGCATTGCACGATTGGGCCAAGCTCGCACCGGTGTAATTACCACCTTCCCAGCAGAAGACCGGCGTGAAGCAGTACTGCACTGTGTTTCGTACGGTGAGCGGGTGTCCGGAGGCCTGTATTCCCATCCTATTCTAACTCCTTTTCCAAGTCCCTATCATTAATCCTTTTCTTATTCCCTACCCGACCTTCAAGCCGGCGCGGCATCTGCGACACTTCGTCGTAGATGTTCATGGGCTGCGGTCAGTCACTTAACATCAGGTGAACCGCATGCTCCGCTTGCCTGCTATAGCATAAAAAAAAGTCATATGACTAGCTGTGATTTGTGATCAGCTGATCAGTTATTGGCCAGTCGTGTTGAATCATAGCACATTTCTATTACGATCAACATTACAACAAAATAGGAACTAACATTAGGTATTTTTGATGGCCGAAAACCTCGTAGTTACAGTCAAATAATAGAATGAATTCAAAGGCGTTTTAAGCTTACTGTAACAATACATAAATGATTATTTCGCAGTTGAATAAGTAGTTCTTTATAATAGACAATTAATTCTTTATAATAAACAATAATCATCTTTCACTATAGCTGGGATCGCCCGAACCAATGGCGCATGCGTGTGGGTTCCTCCTACGCCAGCAGCGGTGGAGTTGTCCACAACAGCAACAGCTTCATCCTGCACCCTAACTACAACGACAATACCCTGAACAATGATATAGCCATCGTGCGGTCCAACACGGCCTTCTCTTTTAATGCTAATGTAGCGACGGGTAGCATCGCCAGTGCTAACTATTGGCTTGGTGACAACCAAGTCGTGTGGGGCATCGGATGGGGACTGACTACGGTGAGTTACTAATCTGTTGATTTAACGATAAGTGAGCCATCGTGTAATTAGTTGTATTATGACGGTTTATACTCACTGTATTTTAACTCGGTTTAGACCGACAGTTTCGGACTGATTCGGAGGTCCTTCATCAGGGGGAGTAAGACGTTTAAGAGGTCACGTCTCGAATCGGTCCGAAACTGTCGGTCTAAACCGAGTTAAAATACAGTGAGTATAGACCGTCATAATACAACTAGGTACTAATCTGTTACTTATTTTAATGAGTTCAGTTGAGACTTGAGATTTCTCTCTAAGTAAGTCAATGTTTTAAAAATAATTATGGCCCAAGGCTCGTTGGAATTCTTCTCCCTTACTTGCTTCACCTGTTTTTATTTATACAGTTTGATATACATGAATAAAGCATCAAGTATATGTATAGATACGTACATCACAAATAATCTCAAACTCTTTTAACAAAACTTTCTACAGTATAATTAATACAGGTTTCACTGTATACATAAGAAATTAACATTGATTGATTACAGTGGAACGGCAGATCCTCCGAGCAACTCCGTGAAGTCCAAGTCTGGACCATCAATCTGTCTACCTGCAACAACCGTTACCGGGAAATCGGACTGCAAGTAACAGACAACATGCTTTGCTCTGGTGTTTTGGACGTGGGAGGCCGTGACCAATGCGGTGGAGATTCTGGTGGTCCTCTGCTGCATAACAACGTGGTGGTGGGAGTGTGCTCTTGGGGTCACGAGCAGTGCGCGCACCCAAGATACCCTGGCGTAAATGCCTTGGTATCTAGATACACTAGCTGGATCCAAGCGAACGCTTAAACCTATTGACTGTTTTCTGATAATAAAGTATTTATGTTAGTTGTATTTTTGTTTCTTCCCATCAATAAAATTTCTGATCGCTAAATGATACACCGACAAATATATTGTATTTACTATTGCAATCCCATAAGTAAACATACTTACTGTAATAGATAAAACAACATTAATTAAGTATTAATAAAAATCGACAGAGCAAATATGCTGCTGCCAATTAAATAGCGAACTTCTCGAATGGTTTAAAAATTTTGAACACCATCGCTAGCGTGACTCCTGTTTGAACCGAGCCTAAGAAAAAAATAACCTAAATCATGCTATGCTAATAACAATAATATAAAATGCTCTGCGGTTGATGGGGCTGGAAACCCCTCAGAGTACATATCTAATCTATATATTATAATTTTGTGAATAATTACAATTTTGTGTAGTTTTAACTCTGAAACTCCTTATTACTAGATAGTAAGTTAGTAAGCAGTATACGATAAACCACAGTAAGTACGTCTTTTATTTACTCATAAAAATAAATGGTTTCTGAAAATTTTACCACTATGTCATAACAAATTCCGTGGAAGTAAAGTGCCATAAAACACTTGCTTTTTACCGTACACTTTCAAGAGATTTTATTACTTTACTACGGTAATTTTTATCGGGTTTCTAGAAGTTAATTATGCTTTTCGTTTGTATCATTTGTTACAAAAAAATATTTGCATAGAAGAATATAACTCGCTTGAAGTTTTTTAGTTGTATTTATTATTTATTTGTATTATGATCTTCGTATAATTAAAATCCCATTTAAATTTATTGCAATTAAACGAGGTTGTTAAAAAATAGATGATGTGGTAAAAATAAAAAGAAATGTATAAAATCATGTAATTTATTATTCACCAGCTGGAATATAATAATTAAAAATCTTGATCGACATCGAAAAATTGTACGACAATTATTTTAGCTTTTCAGTTACAAAAGCTGACATAACTCAATCACACTGGTTACAAAGATTAAAAAAATTAACTTAGAAATTAAATCAAAGTTCAGCCTTATCAAACAAAAGATCTTTACTTTTGTGTCAACAGTGTTCACAGCACCAGATGGGTCATGAAGGGGTCGTCTTAAGGCTAACGTTTATGATCATAAACATCCTGAGAGCGCCCTTCGGAGAAAACACCGGGAATGTAATGTTACCGCAACACCGATCCGGACCGGGGACTATACATTCAAAACATACACAAAACTACTGAAGCAAATTATGAGGAAACGCTTGAAGAAACAGGGTGGGGCGGCGTGTGAAGAGTCGGAACAAGAGCTTAGTTCTCCTCGATCTCCTGCTCCTGTTCCTCGTCGAATTCCGCGTCCTCGTCCGCGGTGGCCTCCTGGTATTGCTGGTATTCTGACACCAAGTCGTTCATGTTGCTCTCGGCCTCGGTGAACTCCATCTCGTCCATACCCTCGCCAGTGTACCAATGCAAGAAAGCCTTGCGCCTGAACATAGCGGTGAACTGCTCCGAGATGCGCTTGAACAGCTCTTGGATGGCGGTTGAGTTGCCGATGAAGGTGGCGGCCATCTTGAGACCACGGGGTGGGATGTCGCACACGGCGGTCTTCACGTTGTTGGGGATCCATTCGACAAAGTATGACGAGTTCTTGTTCTGGATGTTGAGCATCTGCTCGTCGACTTCCTTCATGGACATGCGACCACGGAAGATGGCGGCCACCGTGAGGTAGCGTCCGTGGCGTGGGTCGCACGCGGCCATCATGTTCTTGGCGTCGAACATCTGTTGCGTCAGCTCGGGTACGGTAAGGGCGCGGTATTGCTGGCTGCCGCGGGATGTAAGAGGGGCGAAGCCGGGCATGAAGAAGTGGAGACGAGGGAATGGAACCATGTTCACGGCCAGTTTGCGGAGATCCGCATTCAGCTGACCAGGGAACCTGAGGCAGGTGGTGACGCCGGACATGGTGAGCGACACGAGGTGGTTGAGGTCGCCGTACGTGGGGGTTGAGAGTTTGAGCGTGCGGAAGCAGATGTCATAGAGAGCTTCGTTGTCAATACAGTAGGTTTCGTCGGTGTTTTCTACTAACTGATGTACTGAGAGTGTGGCGTTGTAAGGTTCTACTACTGTATCTGAAACTTTGGGCGAGGGTACGACTGAGTATGTGTTCATGATCCTATCGGGGTATTCTTCTCTGATTTTGGAGATGAGGAGTGTTCCCATACCGGAGCCGGTACCGCCACCGAGGGAGTGTGTGAGTTGGAAACCTTGGAGACAGTCGCATGATTCAGCTTCTTTCCTGACGACGTCTAAAACTGAATCTACGAGCTCAGCGCCTTCTGTGTAGTGTCCCTTGGCCCAGTTGTTGCCGGCGCCGGATTGTCCGAATACGAAGTTGTCAGGTCGGAAGATCTGTCCGAAAGGTCCGGAGCGGACAGAGTCCATGGTGCCGGGCTCGAGGTCCACAAGGATGGCGCGGGGGACATACTTGCCACCGGACGCCTCATTGTAGTATACATTGATGCGCTCGAGTTGCAAGTCGGAGTCCCCGTGGTAGGCACCAGTGGGGTCGATGCCGTGCTCGTCGGAGATAATCTCCCAGAACTGTAATGAGAAAAATATGCATGAGTAAAAGTTATTTGCGTGGTATTACGAGGGGTTGCGGTGACTTGCACGGTGAGTCACGGTTTCCCTGGAGACGCGTCGCCCAACATTGCGTGGCCGTCAGATGGCCTACTTTAAGAGCACTTTAATTTGTATTATTTTGGCTTTTATTTCTGCATCTGAATCGCAACGTTAACCGTTTTAAGAAAAACAGACAAATACGATCTAGTTAAATAAAATGATGATGAAATAAGCTATAAAACGCTTATATAGTCGTATGAATTAAAATCTCTCCAATTCTTTACCTAACATAAATCCTATATGGAAATCCAACTGCAAAATATATTAGCAATAGACAGCCATATCCATTTCAAACCATATAAGTGGAGTTGCCATTTACTTGTCGACAGTTTAGGAGTGACGTTGAATAGCTTAGACATGCAATAAATAACGTTGGTCATCCATTAAAATTATCTAGAGAGTTAATTATTCCGCAGATTTCTGATTTTATCTTTAATCTAGATAAGACTTTCTTGCTCTCGAGCTAATGGAGAAAATTAAGATGAGATAACTACTCTATTATTTTACGATCAATCACTTTTTAGAGTTAACTGTAAATTTTTTACGACTTCAGTTTATTGCAGATTTTTATATTTAAGGCTGTGTTTTTCTTTTATTTTTTAATTGCATAATATAACTTTTATACCAGCCAGTCGTTGGCCATGCCCAAAAATTCCATTAATTCGATATTTGTATTCACGCCGTAATACCTAACCATCTATTCATTCAGATACATGATTCATCAATACAAGTCTCAATTTTGGTCCGTTGACGTATAGCATACGAAAGTTAGTTTGATTATAATAGTTTAAAGTATTATTTTATGACATCAAAGATTTTATACTCGAGAGAGATTACATAAAGTGAATAATGTATGTTCATAGTAAGTAAATTCTAAATGCGCCTCGAAAGAGGACAATTTCGAAAACAAACGTTTTAATTTTGACTTTGTAATTTTCGCAATTATAAAGGTTGGCTGTAGTTGTTAGTACCTACACTTATACAAAATCTACAAAAACGTTTATAAATATAAAACAAGTAGTAGTATTTGATAAGTGGCTTTACAATTACGCAGAGTAATACTATTCTATCTTTACAAATACAAAATTATTTTGATGCTGCTAGTAACCCAAACGAATAAAGCGAAACAAATGCGAATTTAATTATTACGGATGTTCACAATTGTCACTTCCCATGTGACACATTTGTTAGGGCTATAACCTTTTGTTTAGCAACATTAGACCGTTTTATTTTTTAGTCTACTCTACCGCACCGCAAAGTCTTAATTTCACAAAAAGCCATATTATATTAAAAATAATGAACGCTTTTTTTTAAATATACAATTTTTGAAGCTTTAGATGATAGGGGTATAATTAAAATAAAAAAGTAAATAATCGATTCCAAAGGCAAAGGGGGTACTACCACGAAAGTTTACGAAAAAAGAAATGTTTTTACGGAACCATTTGAATTTTACGTGAAAATATTTCGTACAAATTAAATCTTTCTTTATACCCGCGAGGAATGAAGTCATCTCAATTCTCAATGTATGGAGCAATGCCAACTTCCCTTTCCACTTAGTTGCAATTCCAGAATTTTCACTTTTCAAACAATTTTATAATTTGATGAAATATACTTTACTTGAAACAGACAGTTTGAAAAGTAGGAACTACCTATTTCTTTTTAAAAATTTCAATAATATTGTACTATGCTTTCTGGATAATGTAATATTAGAAATTTATTAATCAAAGTATGAAATAAAATAACCGTCAGAATTTGAAAATATCTCATGAATGTGTGTAATGATTTGAAAAGAACACTTTGAAACAAGAATTTATTGTCTACTGAGCTTAACGACGATGAGTTAACTTCAAAGTTCGGTGCAATCTCTAAAAATAACTTTTTATGATTTCACAAGACCAGGAAGCTTGTAAAATGGGTTCAACTGTCAGTTGGGAGATAAAATTGCCATAACCACCTAGTTTTAACTATTTTAGACAACGCGGAAAGTCGGGGTGAACGAACGGACATGCGCTATGCTTCCTTCCTGACACCATTCACGTATCGATTTTTAAACTTTGAGATAAAATATATTTAAAATATTTCCTAATATAATAATATACATTTCTCTAAACGCTTATGTTATTATGTGCGTAGTGGTAGAATCCGGAATAATCAATTATTCCGTAATTTCACCATTATTACATTTCAAGAAATCGTAAAACACTTGATGCTTATCTCTATGCAACTACACTTCAAGTACAATCAGATTACAAGAACGATAAACTTGTAAAAAACGTCATAAACCATTTCGTTTGAATTAGAACCGGTCTTGGTCTGGCTATTCATCAAGCGTGCTGCTAAAGTACATTACAATAACCTATTACAAAGATTCAATCAAATCTTAACAGAAAAAGACGCGGAGAATCTATGTTCGTTGTTCATTTGAATTTGAAATCCTAGAAGCGCTTTGATTGGTCGCCCTTTATCAGGACGCTAGCCTTGAAACTTAACGGTTGCCCTATTATTATTAACGGTTTTTTTTGTGGCGGGAATAACATCTGCGTGGGGAACATTAACAATATGTTATTATAATAATCGTTATAAAACATGTTCTCATCTTTCTTTTGTTAGCAATAAATGTTTTTTAACCTGATTATCTTAATGTAAATACTATTTTCAGTTACGTTAGGCATGTTTCCATTCAAATACATTGTGTAATGAGTCAGCGCGTCACGCTCATTTTCCAAAAATGAAAATTATTAAGATAGACAATGACGGAGACAGCCGGTAAATCGAGATATAACACGTGGTACATTTCGTTCTCAAATGTATCATCAATCAATAATAATCAGGTGTGGTCTGATTATCTATGACAAATTCTCAAAAAGTTAAATTTTAACTCTAAACAGTTAAACAATTGAAACTTAAAATAAAAACAAATATAGTTAGTGTTAAATGCAGACAGAATCTCTTTCAAAGTTCAAACTGAGAATCGTAAGTATGGCGTCACAAAATGCCGGCCGCATTCCCAGACATTCTTAATTCAAAATTTAAGAAAAAAAATATGTTTACCTTGGCGCCGATTTGGTTGCCGCACTGACCAGCTTGGATATGCACGATTTCCCTCATATTTTTAACTATATAAATTACTTAACACTAAAACAATTCTGCTCCGCACGCACCACGTACTTTCGTGGTTGCTTGAAGAATAATGTTCCGTTTCGGGCGAGCCACGAAAGCAGCATACCGGCTAGTGCTGTCGAGACGCGTATTTAAGTATCGATGATTTTTGTCGCAATGCGTCACACTGAAGTGGGGAAGTAATAATATAAAAGGCGTAGTTTTAAAATATTATTTTATATATATTTTTAAGAAAAATATTAAAATATGAGCTTTACTTATTTATATACTTGAAATAAGGAATAAATACATATAAATACATATTGGAAATATAGTAGAATCGTATTAAAGAACCCGTTGTAAAGACTTATAAAAATTATATAGTCATTTAGTCGTTATGTATATTTTCACAGTGGTTTATAATTTAATAAAATGCGTCTTTAATGGTAAAAAGAATATACATGCAGGTGGCTATTGGGGTTACACAAAATTATTAGAAGTATTTCGTAAGCCTTTCCTGCTTATTTCTATTTTTATTGTTATTTTTGTATTTTAATCTATCTAAGTAATGTATATCTTATTTTTTTTATCATCTTCTATCTTCTATCTTCTTCTGGCACCTGGCAGAATAAACTGTGTTGTGGATTTACTGGCCCACAACATATGCTGAGCCAGGGCCATTTCACAATCGCAAAATCAAATCAAATCATCTTTATTGCGAATATGGGTACATTTATGGTTTTTAAATTGTTGTTACATAAGATCAGCCATACTCCACCAATAGGCATGCAAATATAATTATTAATATTTATACATTCCAAAACATGTCATTAATTTTTATAATGTCAGTAGGAAGATTGTTGTAAAGAATTGGCCCCATACCAAAGATGCTTTTGGAATAATGCGAAGTTTTTTTGGACATAGCGCGTATCCTGTGTCACAGCATACATGATAACAAGTTATTAATGTTTCTTTTTAGTTCTTCTCATTTATTTCATTTTCTGTTTTTGTATCTTGCATTGTCTTGTGTCTTCTGTCATTATGTTTTTATGTATCCTATTTTGTGAATAAATGTTGTGTGTATGTCTATATTTATGTCTTTATCATTACATTAATGTTTTATGTAAAAATAATCATATTTTAACTATAAAGAAATTAAATACATGTAAAATTATAAAATAATGTCAATTTAGAAGCCTAACAAATAATACTAATAGATCAAACAGAGCCCTCTTATACACTTTCAGCAGCCTGAAGCTTCGTCCATCCTTTCAGCAATGCATTTCAGATAACTATTAGAGCACCCACGGGCTCTGCGCATCAGGAATACTGACCGTTTTCGGATGAATGCTCAGAATCCATCAATTCTAGCATTCACAACCATATGTTTGTAAAATCATTATTAGCATCCTGAAATCATTATTATATTGTACACGCAGAACATTGTAAGCCTTTTACGTATAACCTACCCGTAGTATATACGTGGGAAATGTTTGACAAAATGCTCTAAGCAAATAAAATGTTAAAATAAAACTATGATTAACTCATTAGTTTTATTAATCAAAAAGAAATAAGTAATTATAAATTTAATTATTTATATATTCTCATAATCAAATCCTTAAAACAATTATATACTAATACTATAACAATATACTAATATTTTGTCATTTTCATTAATATTGTTGATAGACCATCATCGGGATCATTACTATTGTATAAGTAATGTAAATAAATCATTAAGAATTTTGAATTTTGAATAATATTCTTGAAAAAGTCATCGATACGCATTAGCAATCTGCACATCACTATGGTTGGCGAGACTTCCGCTTGCGTTGTTCAAGTCATTGCTGACAACATCAAGAAAATGTAGTCATTTAATTTCTAATTTTCTAATCTTGCCAATTCTTGCCATATTACTACTTTAAATTGACGAATTTTATTCAGAGTTAGCAAATATATGTACTAAAAAGGTGGTTTAATTTTATTTCATGTTTTATTTCGAGCCTTCGACCACAGCTGCGTTATTGATTTTCTTATGTTGGTAGACGACGCCGGCCGGCACCGCCGCCATCTTTGCGCATACTGGGTGGGGTTCGCCAACGCGAATTTGGTTTAATTTATAAATGAGTTTATAGATACATTTTTATTAAAACTATATTGAGGCAATATTATTTAACTGGATTGCATCTAGGTTATATGATATGTCATGATTTATATCATTGATTTTATATTTGAGTAATTGATTGATTATGTATTAATTAGTAATTAAATTGTAAATGAAAACAATACCTATGTTTTTAATGTTTTTTTTATTTTTTGACAACGCCACCTTGTGTTAGTTTTGAGGAATTGTTTCTAGCTTTTAATTAATCGTTACCTAACTAATAAATTATATTAAAAACTATATAGATTATGACTCATTCCTGATCAAACATTTTGCTTATATAAAATGAGAAAATAATAAAGTACATTTTTGGCCATACTTTACATCTTTAATGGAAATAGATGGGTAATAATAAAAATGATGGATAAATTAATAACGCAATATTACTTCATCTAAGTAGGTAAATATGTACGATATTATCTTTATGTGTATGTACTATGTAGTACGTAGTGCGATATGTGTATTCAGTATTTTATGAGTATTTTGTTTTATTCAGCCTGTTTTCCATTAAGCTTTATTTGAAAAAACTATAAAAATATAGGTACTAACTACATATTTTATTTTCTGCATTGGAATTCACAAAATCAGATTTCAATAGAAAAATAAAGATGATTAATAAACACAACCTGTTGCCCGCGACTTTACATTCTGTAAAGCTTTAGCCCCTCTTCTATGAACAAACATTTATTTCACTCCCTTTGAAGTTGTTTTTGTTCCACACAATGCTATCGTTATCTTCCTTACAAAATCGCACTGTGACAGTTTTATTCGATAACACTTGCATTTTGTACAATCTTAAAGATAATAAGAATTATTGTTATCTAATTAGCGACCTGCCCTAGAGGAGTAACAAACAAACAAGTTCCACTTGTGTTTGTTCAAAAACATCTGTTTTGTTTTTTTTCTGCAATTTTACACGGACTACATGTAAAAATTTATCGAATCTTTTTTTTAATTTTCTTATGTTTTTTCAAGAGAGCTTATATGTACCACCTAGTAATTAAATTTAGACACAAATTGCAGTAAATGCAGCATGCTTGGAACAAGATGAATTTTTAAATATGAATAATTAAAAAATATTGAAGAAAAAAAAGTAAGTAAAATTGTAGATTCATTCAGTTGTCTACGTTATTCCAAAAGGAGGGCACACGTAAACTGAAACGGGAAAGGAGCACAACTGTAGAAGAACAAGTATTCTTTTAAATATCATCACAACCCCAAGAAGGCATGAACATCCATAAATTCTGCGGTACCATAAAAGACTGGTTGAAAACAAGCTACCATCTTTGCCTTACTATAAACATATTCAGAAGGCACGGCTCCATCCCAAATTGCAATCGTAACGGGATTTACGAAATTAAAAAATCAATTACATATAAGGCTATCTCGTGTTCTGAGACGCGGCCATATGTTCGATTTCACCGCCTCTTTTGACGCCATATTGTATTTTCCTGTCTGGCGGCGATGTGACATGGCGCGCTTTCCATTGACAGTTGACAGTTTCTTTTTTCGTAATTTTTTTTTATAATAATTTCAAGGCCAACCGTGACACTTGTACACTACAGTCAATTTTCGTATTTTATCCGATTAGATAAATTTCAAAAAATGTTTTACGTATTTAGTAGCCTTTTATTCAGACTTGGATCACTGTATTTGACTGGGGCTTGAATAACTTGATATACTTAAAAATACTAGTTAAAATTTTACTCATTTGATTTAACTCTACTTCTTCTTTTATTTAATAGCAGTTCTGTCACTGATCGATTTTGCTTTTCTAACTTCTTATTTCAAATTTAGGGACAGAAAATTGTAATAAAATAATTAATTGATTGCAAAATTTAACTATTAAACTTGCTTTTCGCTGGCAAAACATGTGGACTATTGTGTTTCAAGAACCCTGTAATTACCATGTTTTCTGCAAATAAATATATTATTAATAAGTACTTTGAAATATCTGCTTCTTCTTTTTTGAAATAGATACACGGGCCTCTGCCAGGCGCATCTTTACATATGAAACTTTCACAGATCATGAAGAAGCTAGTTTACAAGTGAGACGGCAGGTGTGGTGATGGGATGACAGGTTTTTGATTTTTTTTCTTATGAGAAGTCCTTTTGAATGGATTCCTCATTTTTTATTGCTATCTGCCATGTCGGCTTAGCAATTTCATTTTAACTTAAATTTCTTATAAAAGTTTTTTTTAAATGAGTATAAGAGTGGACGAAGGCATTATACGTGTACTTAGATCTATTAATAGGAACTTTTATTATTATAACTTAGAAAATTACACAAAAAATAAATAAAATATCAAGCAGCAATGTATTCGGTCCTAATTTAAAACGTCGCTTTCTCAGTACTCACGATCATTGCACAGTATGTTACAAATTATAATAAACATGGTTTCGCAAATCGATGACTAAGTGACTTTCTCAAAACATCAATCACAACAGCAGTCTTTGTGAAGTGTGAAGTAAATCTTGAAGGAAACTTCACACTAACTAACTAGCTCCCACAAACAACTAAAATCTTCCTTCCTCAGGAATAATTTTTTGTTGGTGAACTGTACGAAAATCTGGTTGGTAGTTTTTGGCTTTATCGTGTTCACAATGACGGACAGGGCGAGTTCTTAATTGTTTTAATGTGTATAATATATATATTATTGCCATCAATGTAAAAATTGCTCATTTTATTTACTTAATATTCGTGTAATCATATCGTAATTAAGATTAACATAAGGTTAAGGAGAGGGGAGGGGGTTTTGTTGAAAAAAAAATCCTGGTTCAGAATATCCATCGCTCTATTTGGTTGCTATAAGAAAATCGTCTGGAATGGATGGTTTTTATGTTTGCATCTTCCCATAGTATCGTAAATGGATATTAATTTAAAAATTAGAGCTTTTCTTCTCTCTCTGCAATTATTGGTACTTACATATTTATCAACTCTAGGTTGTCACTCAATATCAGGTGCCAGGCATGCTTCTTTAAAAAAAATTAAGTCGTTTAAAATGAAACTTCAGAAAAGTGCATTTTAAAAATTTATTTTTCATTCCAATCTTACAAGATCCCAGAGTTTTCTTATCCTAAACACACTTTGCTAAAAATACAACGTGTTACTAATTAACATAGGTAGGTAAATTGTAATGGGACAAAACAGTTCTGTGGCACGAAATGTGTCTCGGAAAAATTAAAACACCCCTGGAAGCGAGACATAACAATTTTTATTTTAAGCAGCTATTAATATCATAAATGCGAAAGTTTGTGAAGATGTATGTGTTTGTTGTTTTTCACTCAAACACTACTGAACTGATTGTGGTAAAACTTTGCATTCATGTAAGTAATCCCGAATAACATATAGGTCACTTCTAATCCCAGAATTAGAAATCCCTGCATCCAACGGCTCCCCACCACCTTCTTCAGGCCGTCTGTTCATTTTGTTTTTTAAGATGTGTTCGTCGGTAATATGTCATCTATTTCTTAGTCTAGATAGATGATTAGATTCTTAATCTAAATAGATGACATATAAACGACTCGATGTTTTTTAGAATAGTAAGGCATTCGTATTTTTTAATGTCATTGGTGTTCATGAACTGTGATAATCAATACACTTTCATATTAAAATCGATTGTTTCTATTTAGAGAAAAACACATTTATACTTTTCTAATTAGTTTTGTATAGTAAAATAGTAGTATAATGATAGTATAATAGAAATGATGTACAATTTTATCAAGAAGCTACAATACAAAGTTTATAAGTCACTTGATTAGTTAATCATAAAAAAAATGTAATAAATATCATAATATATATATCAGGTATTTATTGACTTGAAAATATTTAAATAAATGGATATTTTTAAATCGATGACACAATAAAAATTACATGATAAAATATAAATATATCTTATCACCTTATTATCGAGTAAGATAATTATTGCATATAACATGCAGTCAGCTGCAATTTTGGTTGTTGTTTAGTAAATTTACTGATTGCTCCCGAATTTCAACAAAACTAGGGAAATAAAATATATGCTTATATATTACGAGCTGTGCTGCGGTTTCACCGGCTTATAGCTCCCATTCTTGTAGGATTTTCGGGATAAAAACTAGCCTATGTTCTTACTCGAGTTTCAAAGAAACTTTGTACAAAATCATCCAAATCGGGCTAGTAGTTTCGAAGCCTATTTAATTCAAACAAAAATCAAAT
>LQNK01000483.1:139628-184141 GCA_001586405.1 Phoebis sennae | reverse complement strand
ATTTCATAATAAGCCGGAACAGCCGGACTAAATACACAATGTCATAATAAACGTTTGACACATGCGTCTATGTCTGTGTGCATAGGTATGTAAAATGTAGTCCATACACGACTTTAGCTTCAACCTTTTTAATTTGTTCTAAGTTAAAAACTATATTTTAACGATTGAGGTACTTATATAAACTAGTGACTCGCTCCTAGCTACAATTCGTGTTGTAATGTATAAGCCAAGACCTTTCATTTGATACCACACTCAGCTATATTCATATGAAAATCACTTATTTGATCCCCTCTATCTTCGTTACCCCCTCTACCGACTTCGTTCATCTTCGAACTCAAGATTTATTTTTGTCTAAACTATTCGACGACGAAATTTCATCAAGATCGCATAAACAATACTCCTAACTCCATATATCGTCAGACTACTTTTTTATACTTACTTACAAACATACAAACACTCACTCGCCGGGCCATCGCGACTCTGAGACCTGGCTTCGCTCGGTCAAAAAAAAACAGTAGGTAACAAAAAAATAATACTATGTATATTAATTTTATCAAAATTTGTTGAATACAAATAATAATTAAAAATAATATTACATAACATAATATTTTTATATTATTACCCGTATGTGGCTAGCCTAAATCCTTACTTTGAAAACATTTTTTTCATATTTGTGAATTAAATTATTGTATGGACGTCTCGAGAATTTCGGAGCGAATTTGGGCATGTCCGCTCTCTAGCATTAGCTAAACGGGTATGAGGGAAGCAAATTGACGCGCCGACCGCGTGTTGTATTGCTAGAAAACCGATTATTGTTGATTTAACCCTTATAAAATCAATATGTTTCTAATATTTTCACCGAGCGCCCTTGCTATTTATTTAAGCTTTTTTTTAGTAATTTTTTTATTTCCCTTAATCAAATATTACCAAAGTTATATGCAAAAATCTTTTATTTTAGACCTATCTTTGCGATTTTTTTCTCTGCAGCGAAGTTACCGTAATCGTGTTTCGGAGCACCGTCATGACTCGGTTATATGTTGAAGAATCACATATAATATTTTTTTCAGAATTTAACTGTGCATTGTGAACGAAAAAAACGTAGGTAAAGATACTGCTTTTCTGACTCACCCCGCCTTAATAAAAAGTTGAATTAAGCTTTGATCATAGGATATGGATATAAGTAATTTTATAATAAACACAATTTTATAGTTGTTGGCATTGTTATGATAAGTCATATGTGGCGCTAATTTTAAAATTTATGTTTACACCTCAAGCATTTCGTCGTAGTCAGAGTGAAATCAATAACATAGCAGTTGGTTAATTAATTAGATTTTGTGTAAATATTAAAATAAAATAAATGTCTGACATATTCAACGTTGTCTTCTATTTGGATCTTCTATAGCCTTAACCACACACTGTCTAATAGTTTGAGTTATGTCATCAAATTATGCAAAATTACTTTACAATAAAGGCTTATAGTCGTAAAAATTACTTCACATAGAAATAATTAGCGTTGTTTTGAACAAAAACTTGTTTATTGTATGACATAAGCATTTGCACCGATATGAGGAATGACATCATCTTATCGCCGCCATTTTACGATGATCCATCTCACCTCCAAACCATTTCGTGATTTCTACCCATTAAAGGTCAATAACGGGAAATTGAGGGGTCTGAACTAATTGGACGGTTACTGCACTTCTATTTATAAACGTGATGTCAATAGAGCATTAAGAATTAAGCTCGTAACTAATAAATAATTTATAAGACAGTTCTGTAACTGTTTCCTATTATTGTAAACTAGTTTGTATTTACTATATTACAGTACATAGTTTTATAAACGGCATCATCAATGATTTATTTTATTGAATCAACATCAAAACAAACTAAAGGTCAAACTTTTTGCTGTCAAGTGACATTGTATTTTGTGTCACTAAGGAAATTAATTTAGACCACCAAAAAAGGTTTGCAGGTTGAATGATTAAAAGAATAAGGCTTATTGTATGTCAAAATGTCATGTCAAACAACTGGTGTCTGAATCTACAGCCCTCAAAGATTTAATAAGGTCAACGAGTTATTTTTCAATGTGTTGTGATTTATACGTAAGTATTACTAACATTTGTTTTTATGAGCAGTATTAAAACAAATATGTGAACCTTGTAATACTAATAGAAAATATAATGCTTTAATACAATAAAATGTAATTTATAATGTTCAATCTAGCAACACTTTCTGTTAAATGACATTTTAAAAGGCGCGAAAATCACGCTTCTGTGTGAAAGTCGTTCGTCACCTATTTATTTCTGAGGACAGGTTTGGAAAGAAATAAAAATAGGTAATAAATAAAAATCTTTATTATATACATTAAATTATTGTTCAACACAATTATAATCCAAACTTCTTTTTTAGAAGCCGATAAACATTTCCATTTGGCTGCGGGCTAAGTCCAAACTTTACAATAAATAAAGAGGGACTACATATTTATCAGCCTTCGCATTTTACAGATCTATACCTCACCGAGGGTGGAATCACAAGGAATGTATTAAATAATACAAAATGCTTTCATATCAAAACGGGAATTTGTTAACTCATGCGTTCTGTTAAAAGTTAGAAAGCGGGTCTTTTCAGATACTAGGAATCATTAATGTTACGAGTGTAACGAGACGATAATGGCAATTAATTAAGTTACGAGTTGCGCTGCAACCGTCTAGTGGTCCTCGACCTCCTGCTCTTGCTCCTCATCGAATTCAGCGTCCTCGTCGGCGGTGGCTTCCTGGTACTGTTGGTATTCCGAGACCAAGTCGTTCATGTTGCTCTCAGCCTCAGTGAATTCCATCTCGTCCATACCCTCACCAGTGTACCAATGCAAGAAAGCCTTGCGCCTGAACATAGCGGTGAACTGCTCTGAGATGCGCTTGAACAGCTCCTGGATGGCGGTTGAGTTGCCGATGAATGTGGCGGCCATCTTGAGACCACGGGGTGGGATGTCGCACACGGCGGTCTTCACGTTGTTGGGGATCCATTCGACGAAGTATGACGAGTTCTTGTTCTGGATGTTGAGCATCTGCTCGTCGACTTCCTTCATGGACATGCGGCCACGGAAGATGGCGGCGACGGTCAGGTAGCGTCCGTGACGTGGGTCACATGCGGCCATCATGTTCTTGGCGTCGAACATTTGTTGGGTCAGTTCGGGGACGGTGAGGGCGCGGTACTGTCTGCTGCCACGGGATGTGAGAGGAGCGAAACCAGGCATGAAGAAGTGAAGACGAGGGAAGGGCACCATGTTGACAGCTAATTTACGGAGATCAGCATTGAGCTGACCAGGGAACCTAAGGCAAGTTGTGACACCAGACATTGTGAGGGATACTAAATGGTTGAGATCACCATAGGTGGGTGTGGACAGTTTGAGGGTACGGAAGCAGATGTCATATAGAGCCTCGTTATCAATACAGTATGTTTCGTCTGTGTTTTCTACTAGTTGATGGACCGAGAGTGTTGCGTTGTAGGGTTCTACGACCGTGTCTGATACTTTGGGCGAGGGGACTACAGAGTATGTGTTCATAATCCTATCGGGGTATTCTTCACGAATTTTGGAGATAAGAAGTGTTCCCATACCGGAGCCGGTACCACCGCCAAGGGAGTGTGTGAGTTGGAAGCCCTGGAGGCAATCGCATGATTCAGATTCTTTGCGGACTACATCAAGGACTGAGTCGACTAATTCAGCGCCTTCGGTGTAGTGTCCCTTGGCCCAGTTGTTTCCAGCACCAGATTGTCCGAATACGAAGTTGTCGGGGCGGAAGATTTGTCCGAAAGGTCCGGAGCGGACAGAGTCCATGGTGCCGGGCTCGAGGTCGACGAGGATAGCGCGGGGCACATATTTGCCTCCGGACGCCTCATTGTAGTATACATTGATACGTTCTAATTGTAAATCTGAGTCGCCATGGTAAGCGCCGGTGGGGTCGATGCCGTGCTCGTCGGAAATGATCTCCCAGAACTGTGAAAGAAAGGCATTCCGTTAGTCTATAAAATCTTTATTTATGTCGGTCGGTGCTTTCGAATAAAGCGTATATGAAAGCACTTAGATTGTAAATGCAGCGAGCTACTTTCGAACCGGTTACGGCTACGATTGTAGAATTGAAAACGTTCGTTTAAGTTTATGTTTGGCATTTGCATTTATCCGAGTGTAGTTTAACGATTGGGATTGTCAAGAACAATAAAGCTCAATGAACCATCTCGTAAATGGCCGACAGGATGCATAATACGTCTTTAATAACTAGTCTGAGTACAATGGATTACGCAAGACGTCAGTTATCGAGGTACACAGTTGCCTTGGCGACCGGTCACGCCCACGGCTCTTCCATATACAGTTTATCTCTCCTTATATGTAGAGAACGTATTGTACCAGTCGTTTAAGCAAACTTATTACCATTCGAATGTCACTTTTCGATTCTCCTTAAAGATCTGGCCTGAATACCTTCACCATATGGTCGGTAATTTGCTTGTATAATATGAGTACTTTCGTATGAAAATATTCAGAATAAAATGCACGTAACTATATGTATAGTATGCGAGTACTTGAGTTGAACGCTTAGCAACTGATCGTATTAATATTCAGTAAGACGATTGGTATGATGTCATCTTCATGGTCTGTAGGCGTTGTAAGGCAAACAACATCGCCTGACCGTATAAGAGAAAATGACTAATATAGAGGTTATAGCTCAGGGTTTTCAGAATCGACGATTGCAAGCGAACAGTAATCAACAGCTAATTATTATCAAATCATGACAGAATAATGATTTTTATTAAAAGTGAAAGGCGGTTTAAGATTACTTTCTTACGGGTAACTAGATAAGAGAAGGTAAATGAGATGAAAGTTGGAAATGGCGTGTGAACGGAGAACAATGCGCTAGTTGTAAGGGAAAACAGGGTTTGCTTTGTACAATGCATGTTGTGTGTATTTAAATAGTATTGTCTGCAAATGTCGGACAAGACAAAATAAGCATTCATTTGTTGTTCATTTAAATTTAGAATTATTCAAAGTCATAAATATTTGAAAATGTCATACGTCTATAATTTTTACATTTCTGTTTTCTCAAAATTTGTGTACAAAAACTTAACATAACTTAACATATTTTACTAAATTTGGAAAGTATTTTAATTTGTATAAATTAATTAGAAGTGAAAATGAAAATTTTGTATTTTAAGTTACTTAACTCCAGTGTGTTTTACATTTACATCTAAGCAAGATACTTAGCATAGCTAGAGAACGTGGATGGGAATGGTTATTTATAAGACCACGGGCGTCGACCGGGGGTTCATTAACCGGCAGTAATCTTCTGCATTATGATAAGATAAAATGCTAAAACTAAAACTGGAACACGTGTGGCCAACAGAGTATAAAATGCTGGCAACACTATTGTTTCGGTGTATAATCATATAGTGAAATTGTGCATGTCTCCGTGATTTTTTCATGTTCCACAGCGTTCTTTTCCATTTGAAAATTTGAATATTTTTTATCTATTGAATGTTTTTTGAATTTTTTTAATTTTTTAAACGTTAGATTTTAGAATATTTATATTTTAATTGCAACTCTTGCAACTCTTGCGAACAATTTTTGCCTTGAAAAAGCTTAAATTTGATTTACACGTCTTTTTCAAGTTTATTGCCCAACAAATTTACAGTTGTACCACGAAATATATGACTAAGATAGATTTGAAATCTGGATTTTGCTCAAATAGATTTTCGAATTCTGAAATTTCGAAATATTCCGCCATTTTATAATCGCCTTCTGACATAACGATGACATCACGAATAACCTCTAAATAGGTATTAAGTTATAACCTCAATATTTTCAAGAATTCAAGGACAGTTGTACGTGTTAGTCATGTGTCGGTTGACACAGCTTGTAGTACGTGACTTAAAAGGAATTCATCTGAGCGTTCATCTTTTTTTAATGATTCATGTGTTTATTTCTTAGGGCCAAGTTATTTTGCTTAGTTGGAAGTAGGAATAAAACAAACGTTACTACCAAAGAGTTACCAAATTATTTTCAGTCTTTGATTTGAATGGGGATAACCTTATTAAAAATAATTGCTTTAGGCACTTTATTTTTTGTTCGAACATTATGTGTTTCACCGATAAATTAAGGTTACAGTGAAAGATAAAAATAATTGGTTTTACGATAGGTGATGTATTTATTAAATGTGATGGAAATTGGAAATGTAAATTGTTGCCAGTAATGTAAAATGTTTATTTTTTAGGATGTTTCAACTTGAAAATAGGACAAGTGAATAGTTACCAACTCTTCAAATTGAATGTTGCTAGTAATAAAAATGTTCCTGTAAACGGTTTTATAGTTTTAAAAATAGAATAAGTTGGTATATGTCTTTATGGATTAATCTACAGAGATGTTTTAACTGATCTTTAGTTCAAAGTGGTTCAGAACATGCGTTTGATCTCATCGTTAATCTAAATGGAATCTTGACTGAATCATGATGGTGGAATGCATGAGATAATACGGTGGCACTTCGAAGCAGTGCAATTACGTAAGGTGAATTTAAAGAAATCTGATATATTTAAGAGTATAGGAAATGCTTTTAGAGTGAAACGTCTCACGCATAGAGATAGACGAATTTCACAATTATTTCTACTTTTAAATGTTAATATTGATACCTTTTTATAAGAGATTTTCTGTCTTAGTTTTGGTTGATTACAATTTTAATAGTTGTACCCTGTAACAAACACAAAATACCCCCAATTGAAACTTTCATTTTTATCTTTTATCTTTCCATGTTATGTCCACGATAAGATTAATTTAAGATACAGACTATCAATATTAAAGTTATCAATTATAATACAAAACATGACTGTATGTAACGTGGGATTCCTATAGATTTGAGATAAGCTATTGACTACGTGACTATATAATTAGACAATGGATTTTCACCAGTTGAGTCAGGAAAGTCGACAATTACGCCCCATTTACATTAATTAACGGTCTTTGTTGATAATTGAGATGTACTATCTGTATGCAGTTGCTATGCGATAGTGAATACTGTATGGATTATGTTTTGTTTGATCAATTTTTATGACAAGCAACACTTGTTTGGGGACTTTTGATAGAATCATAAATTAGGGAGTATATTTTGGTTTGGTTTGTTTGGACTTTTGATAGAATCATAAATTGGGGAGTGTATTTTGGCCTCTTATTCTGTGTTTTTTGTTGTTGTGAGTGTGTGTGGAGTTGTGTTGTGTAACCTTTTTAATAGATGTTATTATAATAAGTTAAAGTAGGAAGAAAATGAGGTTCAGACGCTTTAAGTAATGGTTAATAGAAGCGATGAAAGTTGTATTAGATTTAAGGAAATATCGGATTTTCTAAAATTTTAATATGTTTATTGTTAATATGTATATTGTTACATATTAACAGGGTCTCCAAAGAGTGTAGTTGGTGCATTTATTAATCCAATAAGACTTTTGGACCCGGTATCTGATCGCCTTTATGTCTTATCGGTTTTACTTCAGGTCAAAATGTCTGATAAGAGCTAAAATTGTGAAGAACGAATTGCATGACAATATTTTGCAGAATTTTTTAAAAAAATCACCTTCCTCTGCAGTTCAAAACATGCCAATAGTTTTACCCCAGATAATATAATACTATACTAGGTTTTACTCTGTTATGTGAAAAATATGGTATCAATAGTAAATACAATATCCTTTACCTATATTAGAACCGGTTTTTGTTTTAATGAGGATGACGTCAGAGTCCTTTTCGACCTCTATGCGATAAAATAGTAAGTTTAGCTTGAATTTCAGTTTGTAACAAATATTCTTAAACTTTGGATAATATTTTCTGTGTACTTTTTTATATTTCAAAATTGCGATCCATAACTTGACGTAATCCATTGTACAATAATTATAAGATGAAGAAGTTTTTTTATCAGTGCATTTAAAAATCCTTATTGTTTTTTTTGACAAAACCTGGAATGATTTAAAAAAAGATGTAACTATAATATAATAAAATAATAAGTTTATTATAAAAACTTTACTTTAGTATTTTATTTATTCATGACTCATAATAAACTAGATTACATTAGTTCAACATCAAAGCAAATAACCTAATTCGTGAAAATATCCACTTAATTGTACAAACACGCAAATCGGGTAAGCTGGGGGTGGCAACTCCAGAGGGTGCGTAAACATTAGAGCTCAGAGTCGCGTGAAAGCCCTTAATGGCTGTCAAAATTGAACCGCTATATGCAACATAGAAACAGTCTATAAATCTACAATTATTTTATCTTTCGAATGTGGAACTCTTCGACATTTCGAGAACGATACACCGCTAGCCGGCGTTTATCTATTCATGAATTACTTTAACTTATTTTACGTGTAATATTACTTACTTTAGCTCCAATCTGGTTACCGCATTGACCGGCCTGGATGTGCACGATTTCCCTCATTTTGATTTAAAAATAATAAATTACTTAACACTACACGATTCGCACAACACTACTCGGAGATTGATCAAAATGCAAGCGCGGTGGGGTGTTATGAAGCTGCTGTCGCCTCCGCGCAGCGTCCGAACCGAGCGCTCTGATTGGTCGATCGCTGACGCCATGTTCTCCCGCGCGAACTTCACGTCAGTTGCAAATGGCAAGATTCGACTTCGCTATAAATGGTCATATTACTGCATTATTATTTTTGACATTTGAGGGGAGTTGCACTTATTTTTCGTTCCTCTGTTGCATGGTTCAGACGTTATTTTTAGAAATGGATGTAGAGACACACCCAACATGAATTATTATAATAAGTGAAGCGTTAACGCGCTGACCTAAAAACTTGTTAATAAACAATAGTTTTTTGTCACGCATGTAAAACTGGTAGAATATATTCATTTCACGACATAGTAATGTTGTGTTTCGCATTTCTATGTCGCAGAAATTTAACCATTGCGTTTTTTTAAATACTTCTCTATTATTTTTTGTTAAAATTGTTTTTAATAACTTCCAAATTATTTTCTTTAAAGGTACTTACTACAGGCCATTTTGAAAGCATAATTAAGGTAGCAAATTATTACAAAAAAATAGGATAAACAAAATTATTTAATCAGGACTTGTCTTACGTTGTATGAAGGGACCTTATGCCGGAGTCATTCAGATGTCCTTTATGAATGCTTATGAAAACATGAAGCTGAAGATTTTAAAATAAGTGTTTTATAACGTATAATAATATAATATAATATATAATACATTAGTTAAAACTTTTACCTTAAAAGAATGGTATTTTAATTTGAGTTTATGGATAAATAAATTGCTGTTCAGGTACCCTATGGTATTTCGACCCTACAATAAAATCAAAGTGGAAATGAGTTATTAGTAATAATAAACTATGTAAAATATGATCATGTTTTGAAGAATTTTTGAAGCATAAGTAGGTCACAACTTGTATTACGTCGAATGCAGATGTCATCTCGAAATAAGTAATATGATACCATATCAGTCCACAGAATCTTCTGAGAAAATTAACTGTGACAGCCAGATTGACGGACATGTATATATAGCTTATAAAGTGTTATAATTTATAAATGGCAATTGATTCTGTCCTTGACTGTATTCCGGGAGAGACAAGGGAGTTCAACCAAGGAATTCAACTGTTATACTGAATGCCAAAGTGTGGCATATGGAGTTAGTTTAGAAACCGATGTATGTATAGCTTTTGATCATCTGAAGGAACGGTGGCCGTTTATGTCGTATTTTACGTTAAAAGTACTACTTTACCTGTATCGACCAAATTATGCAATATATGAATAATTTTATTTTGGTAAAGGTGGTATGCTCCATTTTCTGCCTATTCTTAGTTTTCTAAAATAGATCTTCTCATATAAAGCTATAATGTAATTGGAACATTATCTGATTATCGCGATGAAAACCAAGAGAAAACGGAAAATATTACAAGTTCAAGTTGGATCATCTAAATTATGAATGATTCATATTGCCTATAAAACTTGACCTCTCCAAGTTCAAGATATAATATTGACAACGTATTTGGTATTGCGTTGGTAGATTAATAAATTAATTCGTTTTTATTAAATTCAAATTCAAAGATTCGAACGAAAAAACAAAATGTTTGCAATGACTTTTATAAGTAAGAGTTGCCAGATACAAGCGTATTCATCCAGGACAATTTTAGGGTAACGAAGTCGAGTTATGGTTTTTTCTTGTTATCCTTATCTAAACTGTGTTAGATTTTCATCTTCTTTAATACTTTTGTCTTAAAACACAGGCGGAACCGATTGGTATATTATGTAGTATTGTTCTATATAAATACCGTACACTATAGAAATTGTTCATGTACCGCGTGAATGAATAAAGTTAGGCAATTTAAGATAAAAAGTAACTTAGAATAAGTTGGTGGTCGGTTACATAGGTTGAGACGGACAAATAAATAAAAAAATTGTCATATAACATTTATATATAGACTTTTGGAAAGTTTATACCACAGCGTTCCTTGTAAATAACAAAGGAAACGCAACGGTCATAATGGATACTTCAGATTATAATAGTAAAATGGTCGAAATATTATCAGATGAGAGCACATATCAAAAAGTCGACAAGGACCCAACATCAAAAGTAATAAAAAAGACATCTGAATTAATTAATAAACACCAAAAAACTCTTAATCTTGATAAAAAGTATCCTATTCCCCATTGCGCCAAGCCCCCAAAAATGTATGGTTTGCCTAAAATACATAAAACAAACATCCCTTTAAGACCTATAGTGAGCCAAATTGACACACCCACACACAAACTAGCTCAACACTTGGCTAAGGTACTAGGCCCCCTCCGAGGTAACACCAGTTCTTTTGTTAAAGACTCTTACCATTTTGTTGAGATATTGAAAGACCTTACTTTATCCGACAATGAAACTATGGTTAGTTTTGATGTTCAGTCTTTGTTTACAAGCATTCCTGTGGTTGACTGCATCAATATAGTTAAGAAACGGTTAGTTGAACACAATATGCCATTAGAATATGCAGAGGTCTTAGAATTTTGCTTAACATCAGGCTATTTAATGTGGAATGGTGAATTCTACACACAGGTAAATGGGGTAGCTATGGGCTCTCCGGTTTCCCCCGTTGTAGCTGACATTTACATGGAAGACTTCGAGGAGAGAGCCTTGGCTTCTGCCCCGATCAAACCGAGGCTTTTCAAGCGCTATGTAGATGACACATTTACTATACTTCCCACAGAATACATACCTGCATTTTTAGACCATCTTAACTCCATTAATAATAACATCAAATTTACAATGGAGCAAGAATTAAATGGCTCTCTAGCCTTTCTTGACATTAATATTTTAAGGGGATGGGCGGGTACTATTGGCCATACTGTATTTAGGAAACAAACCCACACAGATAGGTATCTCAATGGTGATTCTCACCACCACCCTTCCCAACTTGCTGCTGTCGGTCTTTCACTGTTTCAGAGAGCCAACTACCTCTGTGATGCTGACCATCTAAGCGGGGAACTGCAGCATGTGAAGCGAGTCCTTCGCAGCAACAAGTTGCCAGTACCTCAACAGCATCCGAGGAACCGCATGAAGCCACCTACAGTTCCAAGATTACCAGCCTACTTGCCATATGTGAAGGGGGTTACTGACAGGATTGGAAGGATCTTAAAACGAGCTTCAATTAATACTATTTACAAGCCGCACAAGAAGATTCAACAATTCTTGAGACCAGTGAAGAGTAATATTCCTTTACAAGATGCCGGGGTATACAAATTGGACTGTGACTGTGGCCTCTCATACATAGGTCAAACTAAGAGAAGCATTGGAAGTCGACTAAAGGAACATATTGCTGATATTAAGCACAGGCGTCACTCAAAGTCAGCTGTATGCGAACACACTCTTGACAAAACAAACCATTACATTCGCTTTGACCAACCACAAATCCTCGCTCGTGAGAATAGATTCTTTCCACGACTGGTACGCGAGGCTATTGAAATTAAAAAACATCAAACATTCAATAGAGAAGATGGTTTGAGACTTTCTCACACCTGGGACCCACTTATAAAAAATTTAAAACCCCATGTCAAGCATACCAAAAGACAAGAGGACACTGTAAGTCAATTTTGCAAGAATCCGAACCAGTTTTCCAAATACCATCTTCGGGGAAATAAATGGAGGTAGACACACAATTTTTGAAACACTCATGAAGACAACTGCCATCTCAGTCTCCCGTGACCACGCTCGCTGTAAAGTGCTCGAAACGTCGGGTTAAATAATAATGTAAAATAATGTATAATAAACCGCGTTTAAAATCCTTTAAAAAGTATTTTATTTAAAATGGAAAGTACTCGCGTTAAAACAAACACAAGATTATACTAAATAACTAAGGATATTAATGTATAATTATGTATGTTTATTCAAATGGTCAAAGAGGAAAAACAAAGTAGGCCAATGCAAGACTTGTAGATAATAATTTAACACGAATATGGTGGTCGTTTGTCACCAATATTCTAAGAAACGACTTAAATAAAGTTTATTTTAAGGATTGGATTTCAAGCATCAAAGCATGTTTTAAAACCCGTGTGGCGACGGGTTAGAATTCGTGTGTCGCCACCCCTTTCTACCCGTGGGTGTCGTAGGAGGTGACCGAGGTTGATTTTAGCAATAAAAGAGTGGGACCCGAGCATTGCACGATTTGGCCAAGCACGCACTGGTGACATTACCATCCCCTGAGCAGAAGATCGGCGTAAAGCAGATTTGCACTGTGTTTTATTCAGGGGGGTGTTTGTACTTCCATCTCATTCTTCACCCGTTCTATTCGTAATCCTCTCCTTATCCCCTCCCCTTCCTTCAAGCCAGCAAAGCATCTGCGATACTGATGTTATTAAGCCACCAATATAGTGTAATATTAGCGTATCTGATAAGGCCTGTGGTGAGAATGCTCAGTACCACCGAATCAGGCCTACTTAGGCGCGCCAAAGACTGGCGTCGCTTCTTGCTAGGCCAACAATGGGAAAAGGGATGAACAAGGTTTTAGAAGGGAAAGAGAGAAATACGGAAGGAACAGGAATGAGATGAAAATACGAGCTTCCAGTAAAAATGCTTGATTTAATAACAACAAAATATTCTTACAAAAACCTTTGACAAAACCAAAACAATATTTCTGAAGTAGAAACAGTATTTCAATAAGTGTGACAAACAATAGTAGGATTCTGTGTAATATTATTCACGGCTCTCTCATTATTGACTCAATTGGGCGCCGAAGTGTCGGTGATAAAATACCTAAATGTATTTATTGTGTTATTGTTTTTGTTATAAGTAACACACTTTTTATATACATTTTTTTAAATTATCTATTTTCAATTTAAACCTAATCTTTTCGCTAATCTTCAAAAAATTTATTGAGAACATTGTTTAAAGCATCAGGGACGTCGCCAACCAATTGACTGGGGAGGGGGGGATATTAATTTAAGGTAAATTCGAATATCTAGTTGCAACTACGAAGTACCTAAGGAGTTAGTTTCGCAGCATTGTAATTCCCCCGTAGCATAATTATATACCCTATTGTTATCAGGGATAATGTAGAATTGCACTGGTGAAAATGTTTAAATCGGTCAAGTAATTTCGGAGCCTATTCCATACAAACAAACAAACAAACAAACGACAAATCTTTCCTCTTTATACTATTAGTAGATGCAGATGTAGGGGTATCCCCCCTACGTCTGCATCAAACACGCCGCAGCCACTGAACCGATTTTGATTAAATTTATTTAATAAGCTATACGCTGGATTAGGTGACACTTCAAAAAAAAGCTTCTCAATTCGACCTTCCATTTATATTGTCTGGCATATCAGCTTCAACAGACAATGTCAATAAAAGTAAGGGATTATTGCGTTTAATTTGTAAAGAGAGATAAATCTCGTTAGCTCGTTGCCATGACGACGTGGGTGTACCAGACGAGTCGGTAATGGGCTGAATCTTATTACATTGTTTGGCTAATTGACGATTTAGCGCCATTTTGTAACCTACGAGAAAGCCAATAATTATCATTTCAGAAGTGATAGTAAAGTGCAGTGAAGTATAAGTATTTATAAAAAATTGGAACCACTTTTTGATCGGATAAACGTTTGATTTTAAATTTTACACTTTTTTATTAAATGTACAGAATATTTATTTATTTATTTTATAATATATAGCTGAAGATTTTGTTTATTTTTTGAACGCGTTCATTTAAGGAACTACTGGTCCGATTTAAAAAAAATGTGTAAGATAGACCATATTAAATAATTTATTAATTTGCTATGTAAGTACAGTAGATGTTACAAGGATATACACTATATAGCAGTATGCTACACACTACTAATGCAGTATACGTATATTATGTAATTTTTTTTCTAAATAAGAAATGTAGGAGTCGAACCCACAGCCCTCCCTCAATACTGCCACTGAGCCAACGGGTAGTATCGAATAAAATAATTCCTCTTAATAATTTAACTGCATTTCATAAGATCCGACCTTAATACTTCTCATTTCGTTCCCATAATAGGAATCTTGTCGAATTATAATTTACTACAAAACAGTACAGGCGATATTTCACTCTAATTACACACAATAAGTTCGATTATTGCTTGTTAATAATTCATTTTATCTTGGCTGGGTACATGAACGCAAATTGTCTCCAATTCGTCAATGTATGTAACTCTTTCTAGGGAAATTGTGAATTAAACGATGTAATTAAGTGAGTAATTAAAAATATGTTTACAATTGCATTGTAGGCTTTACGAAATAATATATGTGTCAAATATGTTTACACAAAAATACGAGAAAAAAACTTGACGACAGCAAACAAAAAAAAAATAAAGATTGTCGCAGAACATTTCGGATACTATTAGTATATTTTTTTTAATTCTTTATGATACACGATAAAGAATTACAACCAAGTAATAAAGTTTTCTACAAATCTATGTATGTTTAACTTAAATACGCAATAGGTAAGTAAACAATATTTACATTACTACATTTTATTATTACACTAGCTTTCTGGTCAATCGTCTGTGTGGACTGGAATAAAAAGTAACCTATCGTGGTGCCAAATTTCATCCCTATTCGTTCAGTTGTTTTTACGTAAACGTTCATCATATAAATAAAAAAAAATCTATTACTAATAGATGCCTTCATGTTATGTTCTGATAACTTTGGTTCAGCTTTACAAACGAGAGGCCCTGGATTCGATCCCCGGTGGAGACGTGAAAACTGGTCAGTTTAGTTAGTTTAGATCTATCCCCTAAATAATACTTGATAAGTGAAAACACCCGCCCCATATTCAACTTAACTTTTGTATGTTTTGAAAATATAGATTGCTAAAATTAGTGTTAGCTTATTATCGCTTAAAATGGCGTATACCAATAATACAAAGTTGGACCGGTCGCGTTTACACCTACTTCGTCGACATGGCAACAAGTTTACGAGGTTTATCTTTTTTAAAGGACACATTAGTGTATGAATCAACACCCTCTACATCCAATTATATTTATTCTGTGTAATATTATAACTGTATATCGTCTTACGGCCGTTTTCAATAATGTATCAATGATTATGGACAGTTTTTTATCTCACATTAAATGACGTTAGATTCACAAAAGTCATAGCAAAGGCTATCCGTCGTCGCATATTGAAACCAAAGTAAGTGCAAATAGATAGATTTATTTGACTTTAGTTAGCAATACAAGGGATAGATAGTATATTGAAAACGGCCGTCAGAGGCCGCCGTTAGGAGAAGTCCCCAAACTTCTGCTGTCAGGTCTTTTTTTTAATGCCTTCGCATACCCGGTCGTATGGGTAAACGACCGGGTTATGTCGGACTTGCACCGACTAAAACCCCTCGATGTTCCTTAACCTTGAGGGGGGTTCACGGGTACACCGTAGCATTCTTCCGCGAACCCCCCCCCTCTGCTGTCAGGCCTATGGGAAGGTATGCCGTTCACGCATCGGACTGTTAAGGCATAAAATACTGCTTTGTACAGTCATAATGCCTATAATCGTCTGCAATAGCCGGGCCAATGATGATCATGACGTTGCTCCTGACCGAATTTCGGCTACGGCGGCCAATCTCTACAAAGATCAGCCAACTGCGCGGGAGATATTCTTGCACTCTCTATTCCTTTACTCCCATAACCCGAAATTCCAACACCGCCAACAACAGACTCAGGGCTGTTACTGAGATTTTTTTGTCAAAAAAATCCCAATAACATTTTTTGGTGCCATCCTGGATTCGAACCCGAGATCCCTCGGTCTGCAGTCAAAGATGCAACCACTAGACCATGATGATGATGATATCGTCTTAATAGATTTTTAGTACCAAGTACAGCCATAAACGGTTTAGATTCGGTTGTTAAACGGCTCTAAAAGTATACAATTATCAATTCTACTACATATTTACGTAGGTAGGTAAAAGTTGGTTGCCCTATCATACCATAAATAACACCATTTAACACCAAGCCTTCCCCATTAGTCAAGGCGTGGTAAAAGGTTAAAAGCAAAAAGAACCAAATACAGTTTAGCTCATAAAGCTATCGATCCAGGCTTACGTCATCCACACACCCTTAGGGTGTACGAAAATGGGATGTCAAATTGTCAAGTGAGATTTGCCGAGTTAGGCAAAGCCTATTATTTATTTGTGCACTAGTTCACCCGCGCGGCTTCGCTCTCGTAGCATAATGTTATATATAAAGCCTATAAAATATAGCCTATTCTACGAGTGGATAATGTAGCTTTCGAATGGTGAAATAATTATTAAAATCGCTCCAGTAGTTTTTGAGCCTATTCATTACAAACAAACAAGGTTTTCCTCTTTAAAATATTAAGTAAAAAATTTTGTTCCGTTTTGGCATTTATTTCAAGCGGGTTTTTTCGAACCAATTTTTAGCAAAAATTTGCAACGGGTTGCCAAGAAAATTGAAAAAATGATTTCCAGATTAACGTCACCCGACACCCCAGGCCTACAAAAATGGATTGTCAAGTTAGGTTTTTCTTACTTGGGAAATTTTGGTAAGTAATGTATGTAAAATGATTTTTTAATCAAATGAAGGAAAACTGTATATTGGTATGGTATATATATAAGTATTTAAGGGTGGGTGTAAGTAAGGGTAGTGAGATGTTTGTGTTATAATCTTCTTAGTTAAGAGCATGAAATGAAAACGAAAATGAAAATCAATACATATAATAAAATCGTAACAAGTCCGAATTTGTACATGGAATATTTTGCGGAAATTTTAATACAGGGCGATAATATAAGGGATACAGAAGGCAAATCAATAATTTTTTTCTTTCATGTCTGTCTGTCAGTCTGTCTGTCTGTTTCTTTGAACATCTACTCCTCCAAAACTACTGCAGCGATTGAGATGAAAATTTACACAATTGCTCATTATATTATAGACTAACATAATATTTATGATTTATTCCGGAAAATTAAGTGGTTCCCGTGGGATAGAGACTTACAAGTTTATATTGTTTTTGACTGTACTTAAGAGCAGCAGGGCGATTTTTAAGAAAATATAATTGTACAGGTATTTACGTTGTAAGATACCTACACAAATGTATAAAACATCAACATTAAATGTCGTTTTAACAAAAATTCGTTACTATTGTATAAAGAAATAATAAAACAAACCCACATAGTAAGTGATTCAAGTTTATTTATCTTTGTTTTTTACGATGTACATACTTTTATAAGAAAAACATATTTTAACATAAACAACTTGATCACTATATAATACTCGTATATCTGACAAAAGCAATAGGCGTTTGGTCATATCGTAGGTCGTACGTAGGTCTCCTTCTAATAGTTGCTATGGTTTTCCACAAACGTTTTCATCCATGCTTCTATTCGATACATTTTCAGCAATTCCAAACTAAGAAATATTGTCAGAGTAGAGATATAAATCCTCCATCTACCACAAAATTGCCTTCTTCAGCGTCTAAATAATGCTTAAAATGCTTAATTATTGATAATATTTCTAACAATTTTGCTTATAATAACGACAAATCGGTATTTTGACTTGTCAAAGTCTGAAAATGTCAGAGACTTCATAGTTTATTTTTTATTTGAAAAAAAAAGTATTCAAGGTGTATTAGATTTTTTTTTTTTTCAAATAAATCGAGTTTAAAAATTATTTTTTGTGAATAAACGTCTCAATAATAACAATAATGTGTAACCGTGAGCGAAATACATTAAAATAATGGTTTATTATTATTTTTTTAAATATAATCGTAAATGATCATCTAAAACTGTAACCTAAAAAGGTCATCACTAATTTATGACGTCATTTCACTCGACATATCGAAACTCATTTCACTTGAGCCACATTGACGTTACAGAATACTAAAAATGTGAGAATACAAGTGATTTTCGAAGTGAGGGTGAGAGTCGAGAAGAGATTCGAAGTCGAAAATCGTATTTTACAGAACCGACCAGCAGGTGATTGAAACAAGAAAATATTTTATATGACTAGATAAAGGGGCCGGGGGCCGGGGGCGTGCGCGAATATTTTTTTTTTGTTTTGTCATAAGTCTCACTTTCGTTCTATTATTTCTTTAGGGAACATATGGAGGAATCGGCAAAGATTGCACCTACATACATATTTTGTTTAGGTAGATATATCTCAGATTTTTATTTTGTTTTTAGTTGATTTATTGTATGAGTATTCCTTATGTAATCTGAACATAATTTCCTAGAAATTGTTTGACCTAGAGACTATTAAGTTTTTAGAAAACATTGATAAAAAATATTGGTTCCGATTTGATTTTAAAATTATACAGACGAGCGTGTAATTAAAATACTTATAATTAAAGTCATAATATCATTTTTATAACAACTATGTTAATTTTGTAGTCTACGCGTGCGAAGCCGCGGGCAAAAGCTAGTATATAATAATATCCTTGATTGCACACACCAGGGGAAAATAAAAGTAACATAAGTATTTATTAATATAAATATTCTCTAATAAGAATGCACAAATGGCGACCTTATTACAACAGAGCCAGGTACTCTTCCAGGTAGCCATGGTTAGCCAGAAAATGGAAAGATAGAATTAGAGAAATTAATTTTAAATCGAATTGAAATTTAATGGTCAAACTATTCATATTTAAGAAATATGTATATCACTTTTCATCTATTACTTCATCTAGATTACACTAGCTTTTAGGGGTAATCGGAGTATCGTCAAAAATATTTATAGTTTTCGTAATTTATGTGACTTACGTCATCCCAGTGACACCCCGACGGGTGGGGGAGTGAAAAATGGATTATCGTGAGGAGTTTGTCATTTATAATGCTTGTGAAATTTGGGTGATTATTTAGAAAATATAATATGAACTTTACTGAAAGGTTAGGAAACATTTTCAATTATTTTTGTCATTCACTGCAAATCTGACTATGTTCTTAATCTTTTTTTTATTTAAAGAAATATTTAAAGATAATCATTATAATACAAAAAAGTAGCCGTGTGGCATTGAAAAGAAAATTGAAATATAATACAAAAAGTAACAGTGTAGCATTGAATCGGTAGTTTCTCAGCGTATGCTGCTCCCGAGTTAGTCGCAGCGCTGATTTTCAGCAATGGCCAATGTCAAAGTGACAGCTGGAGAAGACACATGATCTAAATTATATAATTATAACTAAATTATATCAATAATAATAAACTGGACGTTAGGAAATTCCGTCTATGACAGGAGTGCAAGAATCAAATAAATAACTAAAATATATGGAAGGATCATTGTTTTGACAAATTTTATAGTTACCAAATTTGTATATTGTATTACCTATTTAGTTGACGTCATACCAGTCACACCCCCCGGGTGGGGCGTGGGGGCGCACGAAAATGGATTATGTCGGGGTTGTCATATTATAATGGCTGGATAATTTGAGTCATGCTTTTCGTATGTTTAATTGAATTAATGAATGTAATAATAATTTAATTTTCTATTGGACACAGCTATTCCTATTTTAAGATTATCTGTCTACGGTAAACCAAGATGTTTGTTGATTTATGATGTTAATTAAATAAGACATTATAATATTAGCTAATCCGCTTGGCTCCACTCCCGTTGCATTATGTTATATATGTATGTAGCCATGTTAAAAGAATATTTAAAATCCGTCCACTATTCATTACAAACAAACAAGGTTTTCCTCTTTATATTGTAAGTGTAGATCGCAGGGATCAATCCACCAGAGTTTTATTTTCTATTGTCATAAAAATAAATACGACACGAATATGAATTAATTAAAAAGACATATCGACTCGACCAAATTATTGAAAGAAAATTTCGCACAAATTCTGTTGAAAAATGCTCTCGCGTTAATTTTCCGAACAATAAGATGAATGAAGGGTTTGAAAAGTCTTTCTGGTTATTTCATTCATAAAAAAGGTTTAAGAATGAAGGGCTAGTCTTTCTGGTTATAATTGTCAGATTCCTAAGAAAGACTGGTGTTTTGGGCTGTTGCTTCTTAATAAGTTAATAACTACAGAACCGTACATTTTGCTAACCCCCACGTACTTGTTTTTGTTCAACGAAAGCGAAATTCGCTAATTTCGATTACAAAAACAAGTACCGAAATTGCATAAGTTGCTAAATTAGGGCATGCCTTGAGCCCACTGGTGAACTGGTGACTTCACGCGGTTTCGCCCACACCGTGACTCAGCCGCCTACGCACCACAGATTATTTTTTAATTGAGAATTGCGTATGAATGGGCATAATTAAATATGCAGTTAATTATGTTAAAAGAAAAGTTTGTTAAACATTGCGTATTTTACATTTTTTTACATTGCATTTATTGGGACCGAATCTTGAAAGCCTGTTTGGTAATTTCTATCCTTAGATGAAACTACATAAACACATAATTCCAAAGACAAACATTACAAAAAAAGTTAGCCTGCTGTTTTTATTTTTTTTTTGCAAATTAAGAAACACGAAAACCGCTATAAGATTAATATAAAAACTGACTTAACTTCCTTGTCTGCCTTTAAGTTAGATACATAAGTGGCCATTATAATTTAATCTAAACTTAATTTAGCAATAAGATCTATGTATCTATTTGGTAAGCCTAAATTAATAAATTCATTATTAAACTTGCTTCGTACAAGTATATTTTAATTTTTAACCCTCTTTACATACTAAAAAAGCTTGGAGAGAGTGCTTTTAGAACAGTTGAGTCGCTAGATTTTTAAACAGATTTTCAACCGCATCTGCAGATGTTACTCTATGACACAAATATTGATTAGTTCCTACGACTTCCTTATTTAGTTGTTTAGAAAGGTTGTTTTTACAGCTTTATGAATTGTTAAAATTATCCTTAATGGTAATATTACTAGATTTTTCGTCGAAAACAAAGGTTCTGTGTACTTATGTATAAAACTATAGCTATAAAACGAAATATATAAGTATTTTGTGAAGACCGATCGTTTAACAAAGCATTGATTTTTTTATTATTTTTATTTTTATGGCATATGGGGGGCACACGAGGAGCAGTCACCTGGTTAATTGATCAACGCTACTCATAAACACCTTCAGATCCGTCTAATCATCCGTTCATCTTTCTATAAGCTTTTATTTAGCTTTATCTGTCTTGTTGTACCTTATTAAATCAATGAAAATTAGTTGAAAAAGTTAAAAAACTTTTTAGTTTTTATAATTTTTCAAATTAGCTACCCCGTTTGAAGTATAATGCTAGTATTTTTTAGATGTATAATTAAAAAGCATCGTGAAACTGCATGAGCAAACATAATTTTCTAAATCAATGCGGCAAGTAGTTACAACAATTTGCGCGTTAAAAGCCTTCGCACAAGTACTAAAATCAATTGTCTGGAAGAGATTGCTGTTTAGCAATATGGCCGCCTTTTCGTATACTCGTATAAATTGTAATTTTCTATTTATATTTGTTCTCACTGTTGTGTACAATAAAGTATAATAAATAAATAAAAATAAACAAAAATACATACAGCTTGGTGTTATGTTATCTTTACAAGGATAACCTTGTTTATTGTCTTTCTAAAAATCGGCAACGCATTAACAATACCTCATGGGCGGCAACCCACCAGCTGTTTGTCTCATATCATATAAAAAATAATTCATCATCTATTTTACATTTCCCCATTTGGCAATCTTGTCAATGGTAAACAAATGAAATAAAATTAAGCGGTGTCCAAATAAACGGTGTCCCGTGTGTCGACGGGCAAGAATACATGTGTCCCCACCCCATTTCTACCCGTGGCTGTCGTAAGAGCCGACAAATAATTCTGCTGCATAACATCTTCAGATATACAAGAGTGGGAGCCGAGCATTGCACGCTTGGGCCAAGTTCGCACCGGTGTAAGTACCACCCCCCCAGCAGATGATCGGCGAGTAGTAGTATCTCACTGTGTTTCGTACGGAGAGCCGGAGACGGACGGCCCGGAGGCCTGTATCTCCATCCCAATCCTCTCTCACGGAAATCGGTCAGGGGAGATATAATGATTAAATATTCTTGGACATTTTACACAACGCGATCTAGTCCCAAACTAAGCAACGCTTGTACTATGGAAACTAGATAACTGATAGACATACTAAAACATACTTTTTCTTTGTAAATACATACATATTATTAACACCCAGACAGTAGAAAATTACAATGTTCATCACATAATAATTTTTCTACCCGTGGGAATCGAACCCACACCCTCCGGCGCAATAGACACTGACGTATCTACTACGGCAACCGAGCAGTCAAATTTATATTAATTTGTCTATCCGTATACAGCCTTAGTAGGTAATTTACAGATGACATCCACGCGTCTTCTGACGTGTAGAGGGGGCTTTATGTATTGCGCTAAAAACGCAACGGGAAATGATTTTTTACTGCGTTCTATCATAAACCTGACATACACCTCCCACATAGACTAACTATCATTCACTATTACATTTATCCTATTACGGCCTTGTATTGGTTTGTGTTCAATTATACAATCAGGGGACACTCGCCATCAATTTTGTGGCGTGTGGGTCGGAACTGCACAGAGCAATGAATCAATAGAGACAATTTTAAGAAATTAAAAAATAGTACTTTGATATTTATTTTCCCTTTTAGATTCTCTAATCTTTACGAAAGAAAGGTGCATAAAACATAATTGAAAGTTTCAGTTTCTTAGCTCCAATACCTCCGAGAAATAAGCAGCGACAGAAACTGGCATAGATATAAGTATGTAATACAAAAGGTTCGTATTTAAATCTTCCATAGACATCATATACACGTATAATACATTAATTAAAGCGATCATGGTGTACAGATTAAAATTATTTGTTATTCATTCAGCGTATTTCACATTAAATGTTAATCTAAATGTAATTAATTATCCTTTCATGAAGCTTCCGTATCTGACGTAAAAGCTGTTTCAATAATTAAATTCTTTGAAATAGCAAAAACTGGAGCTCGGAATAACTTAAGAACATTTTCGCAATATTATATAATTTAACGATGCAACTGCAGCAAAGAGGACTGCCAGGAACAGCCGCCGTTTGTACACCCCCCCACTCCCCACCCCATCTTAGCTGCATTGGACGTTGCTCTCATTATATTAAGGTTGGACTACTATTGATTTTAAGAGTTTCCGACCTAAATAGGGTTTTTGTTAGGAAAGGAATAAATAATTATTTTGTAATATATTAATCCTACTAGTATAAATCTGTGAAAGTTAGAGGTTTTCATGTTGTGTGTTTGTATCAATTACACCGCAACAGCTACTGAACGGATTTTGACGAAATTTCATAATCAGATATACCATATTAGGTTTAAAGAACTTTATTTCTCATTTACGACCTAAGTCATTTACATAAGAAAAACAAAAAACGATACATAATTAATACTTATACATTAGTTAATCGCCAATACATGTATAATTTCGTATATAGAACAAATAAATAAATTGACATATTCTAAGATTTAAGTGACGACTGTATTTGTTTTTATTTTTATTTTAACACAAATATTTGTCTCTGTTGTTACTTAACCTACACGCACATGCGTAGGCGAAAGCAGTTCCTTCTACACAACAAAGTTTTTCTTGCGGCCGTAAAGCCTAAAATAGGCTCTATGTCTATAGACAATATCTATGACCTTACTATGTTATCTGTAAATTGAACCACAGATTATAAAAGTCATTGTTTATTACCATTCATCTTACTTTACGCAGTTCAAAGCTAAATGTACTTTTTCTATTTAGATCTTAGAGATATGTAGTAGCAATTGCTTGTTGTTTAGGTTTAAACGCAACTATGTTCCTTTTCTAGTTGTAAGTTCAGACTTCAGACGTTGCTGAACATTTATTTATTTATTTACAATTTATTTACACAATTCTCAGTAAAGTAACAATAAAAAAAATCAATTGAAATGTTCATAGATGTTGAATAAATTTAAATTTTCACATAATTTAATGAGACCTGCAAACCTACACTAAGATATAAAAATTCGCAATGGATAAGGCAATGGTTTAAAGCGCCCAGCCCGCAGGGTGTGGGTTCGATCCCCGCGAGTAGAAAATTCTATGATGAACATTGTAATTTTCAACTGTCTGGGTTTTAACTGTTAACTTATATATTTTATGTATTTATTTACAAAAAATGTATGTCTGAGTTTGTCTATCACTTATTAAGTATCCATAATACAAGCTTTGCTTAGTTTCGAACTAGATGAAAAGAAAATTTTATGCAATCGTGTTTCTGTTAACATGATCGCAGGCAATAGTCCTGAACTTTGCTACATTTTAATTTCGAAATATTCAATCCATTAATACTAATAATATTAGTGATCCCGCGAAGCCATTTGGCCTATGGCGGGCACTTAAATGTCTCTGAATATTTATTTATTAAACTCTCACCGGGTAGTTACCACTCTCCTACAGACAATCAATGTAATTTTAATGATTATTATGTACTCTATAAATAATCGAAGTATACTACTATAGTTGGTTTATGGATGGGGCTGCCAAAATAAACATGTCCTGTTCCTTTGTTTTCCGTATTTTATCCTGTTCTTATCTATCTTAGAAAAGCAGCTAGTTATGCTATAATGTAGTTAATGGACGGCAGTGATGTTGGCAAACATAAAAAGTAATAATACATATACATATCTAAAAGTCGGAAACATTAATATGAATTACTAGCTGTACCCCGCGGTTTCACCCGCGTAACTTCTGATTAAATGACAACTCCGGGATTAAAAGTAGCCTATATGTTATTCTGAACCCTTATCTATATGAGTACCAAGTTTCATCATAATCGGTTCAGTAGTTTTTGCGTGAAAGAGTAACAAACATCCATACATCCATACATCCATACTTACAAACTTTCGCCTTTATAATAGTAGTAGGATATAAAAAAGTCACATATTTTAATTTGTATGAGATTAAATGCATTCTTTATGCCTTTTCATTTATGAAATGCTCTTAAGTTTTATCCTAAAAGTTATACATTTAATCCTTCGTAATATCGTAATAAAACACGAAATCTAGTCCACTTCCCGTTGCCATGGAAACGGGTTCCCAAGTTAATCCTGTGCGAGAGGGAAGGGGCTATGCGGTTATAGCGGCGTCTCTGTCTGGCGCTTGGAAGAGTCCAGAAGGATAGAAAGTCTATGGAACCTAGGTATTGCGGTAGGTACAATGCCACAGTATTGGTTTAAGCCATCGATTAAGTAAAACTGTGTTTAGGTATGTTATAAAAATCATATTAATAAATAGTCTGAAAAAAAAAAGAGCAGTGATTTGTCGTCTGAGGTATGATCGTATATTGAAAAAAGTATTAATTTGAATAGTATAGTGGAAATAGAGGGATATAGTAAGATCTTATTGTTTTAATTACCTGCTAGTAAAACATTGGATGTGTTTACGTACATTGTAGTATTTTAAATCGTTTTGGTTCAAAATCGTTATAAGTAGCTGTTAACTTAGGTCAATGTATAATTTTAGTTTGCTGATTTTCTTGTTATGTTTGCACCAGTCGTCATGCTTCTTATGGATTTCAATTTTTTTTCAATAATTATAAGAAAGAAAGGAAAAGGAAAGAAAGAAAACATTTATTCATACACATTACACAGATCATCACAAATGACTCCTTTATTGTCTTGTTGCTTGTCCGAGTATATCGGAAGCTCATTTTATTTAATGCTTTTTTATAATTAATTGAGAAAAATTATTAATAGGTTTATTTTGTCGCTTATTAAGTATGATTTTTAATGCTTTATATAAACCTTCCATTAACAGTATTTTTATAGTTATTATATTCAATCGAGACACGCCCTTTGATCGCTAAGCTTCGTTTAAACATAGTTTACTAAAACGGTTCAATCTAGCCTCGTTCCAGGCAGTATTGATCTGCGTCCATCGACCTAGCTTATATAGTACCTAGGTTTAGCTTTAGTTCCTATAGCTTATATTGAAATAGGATTTTAAATTGCTGACTGAGAGCTCTCGTTAGCGTATAAACTTTTTCATGAGTGCACTGATTATATTGCGGTTTTTGAAAAGTTAGTTTAATAGTATGCTTTGAATTTTTGCTACTTAAGCGTTCCTTGTTTTCCTTGTTTACAGAAGTAAGCTTTGTGATTGTGTTTTTGTCATTTATTCACCGAATTCGAATATATATTGTTTTGTTTTAGAAAGTACTGGACTTCCCGTTTAGTCCTATTTAGAATTTAAGAAGCATTGTTCCAGGAATAATCACCATTATATAGCAATATGACTTTTAAGTTCATAATTTTCCATTTTTTTAAAATAAGTTGCATATTTGTATCATAATAGAAAGCTTTTGAAAACAAAAACTCTACAAGTTAGTTTAATTATACTAGGCTGCACAGATTACAAAATATTTTTTTTTATCCATGTATCCAAGCAAGGGATTTTGCACAAACAGCCAACTTTTGGTCGTCACAGAACAAGAACTTATGAGGTCCTTTATTACATATTCATAACTGAGGCATGCCTTAATAGGTGGTACAGCAATAAAATAAAACGATTCAGCATTGCGGCACACGGAAATGCGAGGTATGACATAACATGAGGTTTTGTATCGAATTTCTTTTGATTTTATTCGAGGTGACACGAGAAGGTAGAAGACAGATAATTATTTTAGTTTGATTTTTCATGAAAACATTATTTCGTAAAAACGCGGTTCCAATTCTAATATTTTATCGATTCTTATTAGAATCACTCTTTGTATTTGGACCAAAGAGTTATGTTAAAAGTTAAAACACGCATTTATAAAAAAAATAGAACGCACAAAAATATTAATATCCGTGAATACCTATCTAATATTAGGAATTTTTAGCATAAATATATAATTCTCATTAATGTGTTTTTTGATCAATGTACGTAAGATCCGTACCGATTTAAAATATTAGTATTAAGGGGGTCGAAAAGGTCATCGTAGAACATTGTGAATAATATGTTAATTTATGGATCCACGCTTGCATTATATGAACCAAGCAAATACAATAGGTAATTATGCACTTGAACAAATTCATAATTTTTTTCATAAGACATATTGAAAGAAATTTAAAAAAATAAAAATATTGTAGATATTTAAATTTTAAAATAATTTTAATATCTTCCTTTCGCGTCGCAGTCTATAAATAAATCAATAATCGTTTCCGATTGTCTCTGCTTAATGTAGCGTATCGCCGGCCAGAAACAATGTTCTTTTTTTAAACTAATAAATTGCTTAATAAAATTTATTATTCGAATTTTATGTTTGACATCGATTTGAAGATAGTTATCTTAAAACGATTGATTGGAACGATACAGTTAAAACTACCATTAATTATTATTTTTTGGTTTGTAAACAATAGTTTCAGATCCAGAAGGAAAGAAAATCAGACACAGGTGTGATAATGGTAAGCACTACGTCCATAAAAATAAAATAATGTAAGAAACGCTTTGTTTCTAAGATAAAATTTATTCCAAATAAATTAAAATTACTAATTGCACAGATCATTGTGATTTAAAGTTGTGTGATTATTTAATTTAGAACTAAAAAGAAGTTAGAGAAAAAGTTTTTCAGGAATAAAATGTGAAATATTGATATAGAATAATAATGCAATGTACTTGTTCATAATGTTTATCAACCATCATACAAATAACCATCCAGATGATATACGCGGCATAAATCATATTTTTGTAGCGCCCTAATTGTCATTTACCAGAAAAATACAAATACGGAGGTCGTAAATCACAAAGTTTCCCGCCAAAAATATGTCCCACAGATAAAATATCGCTAGACGTAAGATTAACGATATTTAACCTACATTGTACGAAATATCTTTCGTGTACAATTTGTAAATTGCATGATCGACTTTCGCTGCACGAATAAACATTTGAGGTCATTTTGTGATTATGTTATTCATAACATTTATTAAATTTGGGTAAATAGGTAAGTTATGAGAGTAATGTGGGTATAAACATAATTACACGAGAAAATCTAGCAACAATATAGATTCCTGCTTTTCGCGAAATGAGTCAAACTCTTAACGAACTTTAGTTACCTATGACATAGAATGGTTGGAAATAATAACATTAATTTTAATCAGGACCGATGAGAATTCCTTTCTAATTACTTGTATATTTTGTCGGTTCGACGACCCTTTCCTAAGATTGTTTTCTTCAACGAATCCAGAAAAGATAAAGACCGTTGAGGCAACTCCTGAGTACCAGTGTTCATGGGTGATGGAAATCACATCAAATCGCATGACACTTTGTTATCCGAGCGTCAGTGAAGCATTAATAATAATAGTAATAAGTAAATCCAATTAATTACAGTATTATTATCTATGGTGAACTTCAGTAAAAAGCTCATAGTATTATGTTATCTGTGGTGACGTATCTTAAACTGCTAATGACGTCACAATTAAATTTTGTTGTTAATTATTAACGAATAGAGTAATATGATAATATACAATTAAATTATTACACCATTATTCATATATATATATTTTAATGTATGAATTAAAATATTAAGCAAAAGTGTATAAATTCTATGTTAGCAACCCAGCCTAAATGTAGTTCCTGTTAACACATTGAAGATTTATATTATTGATTATATTAATTAGTCAAGTTAATTATTAGCCACCATAATTTAGTAATTGTAATAACTTATTATATTTTTTTAAATTTAAAATATTTTGGATATACTGATTACATTCACTTTGTTTAAAAAACAGTTACGGTAGTGGCTTTAGAATTATTTTGTTTTTGTTATTAAAAGAGTTATATTAATATTAAAACTTAGTTAATTACACTTAAATTAAATAATTAATTAAAATAAAACTATAATTGAAATTGTTACACTATTCTATATATATTGTAAGTGTATTTATAATAAGCAACTATAAAAAGTAAGAATTTGAATGTTTCTATGTGAGAACCCCGTATTGGGTATATAAAGGAGGTTTAACGGCAGAAATACAGAGAAGATTGTTAACAGCATATTGAGTTTCAATTATCATCCTTCGTTACACACTTCTATAAAAATATTAATATGTACATGCATAGAGGATCTACGGAAGTGGTTTTTTTTGTTGGTGCCAGGTTCTTAACAGTTTATAAAATATGAGCTCCGCAGTTTCACCCGCGTATACATCCCGTTCCCGTAGGATTTTCGGGATAAAAACTATCCTATGTCATTCCTGGGGTCTCAAAGTATCTCTGTACAAAATTTCATCCAAATCGGTCCTGTAGTTTCGGAGCCTATTCATTACAACCAAACAAACAAAGTTTTCCTCTTTATAATATTAGTATAGATTGTTTAATACTAAACATTCTATGAATTTTATTCATGACTCCGACACAGCGGCTAATACAACCCAATCGAGTTAAGCATCTATAATAGTTAATAGACACAATGCTCATCATAAATGAAAATAAAATTTTATTTTTCCACACATGACGGAGACAAAAAGAGAACTCAGCTATGCTATTCGAAATGTTTATTTCGCTGGTTTTCGAACAGTAATTAATCACATGTTCTAGTAATGGGAATTGAACTCACAGCTTTCAACATAGGTTGTGTTTGTACATTGACACTAACCATTTTTAAGAGTAATTTTCAGGTCAGTAATTGATCAACATCAAATTTTTATTTTATTATGGGTTCTTGTATAATATAATTAAATAAAACCACAAAATTAGTTTAAAATTTTATTGGCGGCTGTGCCTACGCGTCAGCAATAGTGACTTCAACTTCTACACCCGGCTCGATGTTGATGGAGGTGATTTGCTTCACAATCTCCGAGGGGGAGTGAAGGTCGATCACTCTCTTGTGGATCCTCATCTGGAACCTGTCCCAGGTCTTGGAACCTTCACCACAAGGGGTCTTACGGGTAGTGATGCGCAGGACCTTGGTTGGCATGCGGACTGGGCCCTGGAATTAACATAATAAGGTCATTAGTGAAAAGTATTCATAACTATAGTTTATTATAATGATATGAATACAACTGCTGTTCAATATCAAACATTGCTACATCAATAAATATTTAATTATGCACTACCTCATATCTTGTGAGGTTTGCTTTGCATCTGTATATTCAAGAAAAATTAAAATTAAAATTTTTGATTATGAAATGCTTTTTTTTTTATTTTTTCAAGCAAAGCAAGTTACTGCTTTTCTGACTACCCCACCCTTAAGTGCATCAAAAATTGTTAATATTCTTCTATAACAATAATAAATAATTGAAAGCCTATTAATTTTTACATCTGCCTAAAGATATTTTGTGCTTTAATATAAGAATTATGTAGCAAACCTATGAGCAGAGAGCAGTATGGAACACACACTCTGCACTTTGGAGTGCTCTGATTTTGCACCGATATGGTGAACATTACACAATAAAATGCAATGTTTTCATCAAGGTGCAAAATAATAGTTCAATTAATCATTATTTTGACCAGTTAATCCTTTTAAACAGATTACTATTGTATCAAGTATGTAAGTAAGCAGCAATATCCTAATACTGTTCCTGTGTTCATTGGCAGTGGTGATCATAATACCAGATGACATTTTATTTTCTTCTCATTTGATTTGCACATCAAGTAAAAAAACCTACAAGTCTATAGCTAGGATGATTTGCTTTAAACATGCACATGTAATGGATGCCACACATTTAAGATTTAGCCTGAAGCTTATAACCTTTTTGCTTGTAACCATATGCCCTGTCATTCTCATGAATGAGTTCATACTTTTCTTACTTAGACAAGATAAAATAGGGTAAAAGTAGATAATAGATATAATTGGGTGTTGTACATGTTCATAGGCTGCGGTCAGTCACTTCACATCAGGTAACATTAAAAAATACATACCTTAACACGCAACTTCTGCTTCTTGGCACCGTTGATGAGGTCGGAGCATACTTTCTCCAGGGACCTCACGTTGCGGGAAGTGAGCGTGATACGGATGCGGTGCACGGGCGAGATCTCAGCCTGGGGCTTCTCGATATCCTTGCCTGACACGACAGCGGCTGCCTGAAACGTTTATATGAATAATTACTGTAAATATTCTGCGATGTTTGCCAAACTAACCCAAAAGCTAGAATACGAAAATTATGATCGAGTCTTTAATAATTTTGTCGTGGGAATCGAACCCCAACACCAGAGTGGTCTTAAAATGTGTGATATAATAGTTTGTAATCGGATATTGTTTTTTTTTTATATTCAAATAACGAAATAATTAAAATAAATAAGCTGTCAATGCAACGACCATACAAAGTAGATTTTAACAAGTTAAGCTTCACCTGTAGCTATTTCATGTAATAAAACAGAAGAGATTTAGGTATTCTAGGTTTAAAAGAATAGTTTTTAAATGTTATTAAATGGGAAATGATAAGATTTAATAAAAGCGGGAAGATTTTTGGCACGTGTACACATAACCTCAAACTTTGATGGAAAAGTTGAACAGGCAAAGTATTTCAACATTTCCCGGTGATATTTTATTAAAATATTATAATAGCACTTAAACTTACCATTTTGTTACGATTTCCCGGTCGAGTTAAACAACTTTTCCGTAAAAATTGCTCAGCGCTGAACCGGAGAACAGTCTCACTCAAACGTCACGTTAAAAGAGAAAAAGAGTTGGCTTTTGTTTATGGTTTTGGTTTTTGACGTGTTCATTGTTCAGTGTTGCAATTTAACGTAACGTTACATTCTACATTACGGTATCGTTTTTGTAGAATTTTAATTTTGGTACCTATAGTTTTGGGTATTTAATATTAGCGATAGATGTAGAAAACCCTTAATATATTTAAAATAATTCAGACTACATTTTATTGACTAAATTCTTCAAAAACATTGGTATTACATGTAAATTTCACACATATTTTAAGATTATTTTTATATTAATTTTTCTGTGATAATATACAAGTTATTAATGGCAAAGGTGAGTAAAGTTCACAGTATTTATCAATACAATATTGCTTACACACACCTTACCGACTAATAGATACTTAATAATTATTTTTATATTAATTTTTCTGTGATAATATACAAGTAATTAATGGCAAAGGTGAGTAAAGTTCACAGTATTTATCAATACAATATTGCTTACACACACCTTACCGACTAATAGATACTTAATTAAATTGCATGGTATTTCATATATTAAAAGTATGGTAAATCAAACAACATATTTTATTAACATGTTTTATTAATATCCAGAGTAAATAAATAATAATAAACTTAAATCTAACAAATTAAACGAATAAATACACTTAACGATGTATACTTTCTTCCACAGCTTATACATTATTGAGCATCAAACTTTTCACTTGCTTGTCGAATTTCCTAAAATTAAAAAGTAATTAAAATAAGTACAATAAATTTAGTAATGCTATTATCAGTCATACTTACGGAGAAGTTATCTGATCACCGGGTAAATGGAATGGATTGCAAATAGCATCAGCATAAAGAGCATGCAATCTTCGTAAAGCAGTTCGGACCTCGGCATCCCTAATGTTACTCCCACTTGGCGAGGTGGAACTCGTAACTAAGACTAATTTTATTCGAGTATTTGTTACGTACCCATATCTAAAAAAAATATCTTTGATTGTTTGTCTTATTTAAAAATAATAACAAATAAACCAAACTGCAAGCATACAATATAATATAGATGGATAAACACCCAGACAGTAGAAAATCACAACATCATTTTCTACTCTTGGGGATCGAACACCCTTCCAATCGGGTCGTCAAAAATAACAGAACAGGATTATTTTATCTCTAATGTATGGAAACAAAAGAAATATAAATTTTTAAACATACATTTTATGGGTATCCGTTGAATACAGTAAACCAAGATACAAATCTCGCAAATCTGTACGAGTCGTATTTGAGGCAGAGTTTGTAGTGTTGGTATTACTGGAGACTAGTCTCTCTTCTAATGCGTCTAGAGCAGTATGAACGAGCCACTGTCTTGATAACTCATTATCGGTACTTGTATCGTTCCCGATTCCGCCAATATATAATGGTGCATTCTGAAAAAAAATTCCCCATAAATTGTTCAAATTTTTATATGGCAATTGTCTATGTATAATCAATGACATGTTTTTATTACGTTTTCTAACATTTTAAATAGTTATTCGACTACATATTAAGTATGTAATGAAATAATAGATATCGTGTATTGTTATTACTTACATCTTTTCCAATAACAGCAACACAAACAGCCATTTTCAATTAAAATTTGTAGGAAACGTAGGAAACAACAAGGCAAATGCTAAACACCCATCTGTCAATACACAGCGTCAAATTGACGCTGTCAATGTAACAAATAACAATTGGCAGTATAGTTTTTAATTATTTGCCATTCTGGCGTCTAGGCATTCCAGCGTTTTGTGTCAAGAACAATTTCTCGGTATAAATACAAAATAATAAGGATACAAATCAATATTATTATGTGTTATAGAAAAATGAAAATACTTGAGTTGATACTATAAAATTATAGACGATTTAGTATTTTTGACAATGAAACATCCGCTACTAAACTGTCATTGTCAGTCGAGACTCGTCACTCGAGTATCAATTTCCATTTCATTCACACTGAGATTGCAATTTCTAGTGTTTGTCAACAATCGTGAATTTCGTTTTCAAAGGCGATATATTATTTATTAAATTTCTTTTAAAAGTTTTAACACCATAACGAGGTTTATCATATTAAACTCTTATTTCATTGTTTCGAGTTCATTTATTAGTATTTTTGACCTAACTTTAAGCAGTTGTAAAATTTAATTGATTTGCCTATTATTATCAGTGATCATTAAACCACAAAAACGTGTCATGTGTTGAACTCATTAACTTATAATGCCGGAGAGTGACGAAAGCGATTTAGTATACGAAATCGACGATAAAGGTCAAAGTATGTTAGTGAGATCGCTGGAATCGACACAAAGGGCTTATCTCAGATTTACAAATAGAACGGCGCGTCCTGTTGACGTGTGGTGGCGGGACTTCCGTGGCATGAAGAGGCATTACGTCCGCTTGGAGGAAGGCACGTATTTCGACATCAATTCCTTTATAACCCACCCGTGGGAGTTCACGGACGTGGCGACGAAAGAACGGTACGTAATAAACAATAATCCGATTTATCGACCACCGAGGAATATAGGCGGTATGATGTTTCGAACAAATTGGAATATAACAGTCAGTGTTCGTAGTTTAAAACAGACTGTGTTGCTGGCGATAGCTTTGCATTTGAAGGACTCTAGTGCCGTGAATGCTCTGGGACTGCCAAGGACACTAGCAGAGGAATTACAGCATTTAACGAATCTGTTTCATACTCCACAACCACCGCCAAGCAGAGACTGAGGGTTGATTTTGAGTGTGATAGTACTTATTGGCTTCTTTGTGTACATGTTTACTATAATGTGGGTGAACTTTCTGACGCCGTTCCAAAAATATATAGATTAGATGCTTATTATAGTTATTATTAATCATGTGTAATATTTAAGAGGCAGTGGTGGTGCTAGGGTGAGCAGAATCTCATCAGCATTTATTGATAACTTAAAAAATGTCCTGCTCCTTAAGATAAAATAGGGATGTTGACTCATGGCATTACTTTACAAGTTTTTCTTAAAGTAATGAAATTACTAGTTACATTAAATCTTTTAAAAAACCAAGCATACTTCTTAATTCTATTCCTCTCTTTGTCTTATTTCAATATTTTTTATTTTTCTAAAATTAATTTTACTTGCCTTATTGTCTCATTAAAAATGCTTTGATTTGAAAAGATAGAATGAAAAATTGACAATATCCTGATTGTATTCACAATATTTCTCTCAATATAATTTTTTCGTGTTGCATCACCACTGTAAATATAATTTTCAGTTCTGCTTATCCTATGGCAATGACTGATGATTTTTATAAAACAATTAAATATAATACGGCCACAAGTTGCTTTCAATAGGTACAATAAATATGGACTTTTGTAGACATGACTTATTCAACGAGGCATCCTTTAAATATTTGATGTAGACATTTATGAGGTTATCATATGCCTTTAGTCTTATGTTACAATATATTACGTAATATTTAATTTTATATCAAACTTGCTTGATCTGAAAACATTAAAAATAAGAAATGTGGGCTTAATGAATGCAACTTTTAAAATATATTGTAAATAATCTATATTTTCGTCTTGTAATTGTATTCTATGTAAATATTATATAATGTTTAAGTAAAAATGTTCAATAATTTTGATACTAATGAATTATTTCAAATAAATACTAAAAATTGTATATAATTAAACTTCAAAGATATAAATGATAGTGATATAAAATGTTGAGGCTTTAAAAGCTAAATTTTAATATTTTATGATAATAGAATTATGTTCGTAAAAAGAATTGTTCCCCATATACATATAAAATTGCTTATTTTCCTAGCAAGAAATATGCCCCGAATTGATAACCTTCTGAGTTTCAAGAGGGGAAGAAGGGTTTTTGAGGAGTTGGTTAAAATTATGTATTTTATTGAAATATTTAAGTGTAGAATAATACTTTAATACAATGAAGGCTACTAAAGTTGTGCTTTTTCTATGCTATGTGTATACTATCTATTAAATGGATTTTCTCAGAAATAAAGAAGAAATTTTGTGAATCATCCATTATTTCACAAAATCTTCAGTTTAATGTTTGATGTCAATTGTAGACAAAGCTATGCTTTAAGAATGTTAACAATACAAATAAATTATGTAAATTCAGTGTACAATATTAAAAATAATGGAAGGTAAAATGTATAAAATAAAATGGAAATGTTTAGATATCTTGTGAATTTATGGTTGATAGGAAGATCTTGTAAATCCTTACTAATATTATTAATGCGAAAGTAACTCTGTCTCTTTTTCACATTTGGATGAAATTATGTACCAATATAGAATGGAATACAAGAATGGATATAGTATTTTCGAAAAAATATTGGAGTTATATATTATGATCCTTTATGGATAAACACTATTGCAGTCTAGAAGAATTGGGATAGCTCACTAGTTTAAGATAGAGAAAGGAACATATTTTGCTATAAAATCATGTTTTCTCAAACACATTTTCATCATTTGCATTTGTTGTAAAGCATTTATAATATGAATATGAAAAATAAATCGAAACTATATTGTGATAAAGTTAATAAAATATGATAGAGGCAATATATTAATTTAGTTAAACTTTAGTTAGCATTTGCACCATTAGCCCAATAAAATGTAAAAGAGAACAAATACCAAAAAATGTTTAATAGTTTAATACACACAAGGAAACACTCCCATATTTTATTTTATTTATAATTGGTGCAAATTCGAGAAAATATGTATTTATTACTCTAAGTATCCAAACCATTAAAAAAGTTGTTTAATTTTTTTCTTTTTTCAATTTATTTTTTTATATTTTTCGAAGTCTATGTTTGTCTCTAATACATATGGTTGGCAATACTGTTTCACTAAATAATAAATTTAATAGAATAAAAACAACCCTTCTTCTATCGCAGTTGGGTAATATTATGATTAAGTAAAGGTTCTATGTATATTTTAAAACTATTTTACTTTTTTTAAAGGTAGTCTTTGTCTATGGCCTATGTGGATTTTTTATTGTGATATGTACCTATTATTTATGTGCCATTTTAACTATTTTCTTTGTTATGTTACTCAAAGTAGTAATGTAAGTTTTGTATTTTATGTACTCAAAGATGTAAATGGAATAAAATTTTATTATATGAACTTGTTTCTTTCATTCTACACAAATGGTGGAATTTGCTTTCTCATAAGTAATTGATCATATATTATTTATCATGTTCTGACTTAATACTGAATGTTGGTGAAATCTAAGATGAGAGTACCAATAATCGAAGAAAAAGAACACAAATATTTAATTAAAATATAAAATATTGTAGTACAATTTAGTGACAGAATTTATGTTCGGCAGCCATTAAGATATAATTATTTCTGATATAAAAACTTGATTATTTTGCTTTAATTCTAGAATATTTTTAGATGGATGGAAGAAAAACCAAAAACTGGGTATAAAAAATAATTTATTGTAAAAAAATTAAGTAGATAATCACAATTTTATTATATAAATATTATTCTGTTTTCATTTCTCGGTGGATGTGTGAAACTATAGCGAGTGCGCCGCCGGGAATAAATCTGATAAAGTTATCTGCAGTCAATGGGCCCAGCGCGTACATGCCTTTTGGCGCGTTTAATATTTCATGAGTACTTTTGTCTATGGCTACTGGGTTTGATCTTCCGTCAACTGGCTTTTTGGGGTCGAGGCCATAGCCTAGTCCGTGGCTGTATGGGTTTGTGGGTTGACATTGACAGTTTGTTTCCCGCTTCGAATTTGAATATGGAATGATTTCGCATTTGCATTCTCGCACCGCCAGTCCGTTTTCTGCCTTCGTATCGCACGCACATGTGTCCCGTTTGTTGCAGTCTGGTAAAGCGCATTTGGTGTCCATATTGCCGTTGATTTCTGTGTAGTTTAAGTACCTCGATTTGCAGCTTTGTATGCTTTGTCCGACGACCGATTTGAGGTAATGCCAGTGGTTTCTAAGGAAGCATTGTTTTTGTTCCTCGATTTTCTTCTCGTTGCATTTGCATTTCTTTATGTCCATGGTATTAAGGTCGAAGTTTGTTTGTAGGAAGAACAGGTCAGGTTTGGAGCCGATGAGCACTGCTATGAGAGTGACTGTGAGTTCTATGGTTTGGTTTGTGACGAGATCGAGCAGTTTGACTCGTTTGAGGCGGATGGTGTTGTCTTCGACTTCTTCTGTAGCTTTGAGGGGGCAATCTTGTGGGGGGAGGGGCGTGACTTCGATGATGATGTGTTGCGGGTATGGTGTGTAGTTCGGATGGTTGCCAGATGGGCCATCACACATCATTTTGTAAACCTGTACAGCGAAATTATAGTAATTGTAAGATATTGTTTTAAACTTTGGCAATTAACTATTGCGTAGGGATTTATAATTTAAAGGAACTTGATGTTATCAAAGTCTAACAAATAATTATAGCCTATTATAATATCATATTCTGTTCATCAAAGGCCGGCAAAGCACCTGTGACACTCCCGGTGTTTCAGGTGTTCATGGATGGTCACTTAATATCAGATGACCCACTTGCCCCTTTGCCTGTTCTGCCATAAACAAAAATTAAGATAAACTAATTATTATATTTATTTTTTATTTCTCAATAGAATTTGCAGTTCCAACAAGAGATTACAATGCAAACTATTAAAAAGATATTTGTAGAAAATTGAGGCTGTTTATTTTTTTTAAGTTTCAAATTGACGTGCTTTTGTGGTCTTCTTTGCTGCAATAAAATTTTATATAACAAAAGTTACTGAGGCTGTTTAATTTTTTTTAGTTTCAAATTGAGGTGCTTCAAGGCTTTTTTGCATAATAAAATTATATAAAAAAAATCACCTGGCAATAATCCGGGTAGGGTATCGGCGACAGCTTGGCGAGCGAGGGCGCGGGCTCTCTATGCAGGTGGTGCACGGGCACGCGCGCGGCGCGGCACAGGCGCACCGCGTCCGCCGCGCTCACGCCCGACCCCACCACCAGCACCGCGCGCTGCGACGGCGGCAGCGGCGCTGTAAATAATGGCATGCTTTAATGAAGAGAACTCGACATAACAACAAATTCTTAGTACATTTAGTAAAATTTAATGTACTAAAAATTAGATTTCAATTATTACGTCTACTATTAGAAATCATAAAAAGATGTATTCGTCACTCTTTTTTATTGGTGTTTTTTTTTTGATACAAAAAAATTGAAAGAAGGAACTTTCTTTTGATGTTTTTTTTCAAACAACAAAATTATGGTTGTGTTTAATCAATTTACGCATTGACATTTTTTGAATAAAAACATTTTAGATATTGAAATTCGTGATCGTGCTCAACTAAAAAAGAACTTATTAGCTACCAAACCGACAGTTTTTCGAGTATGAGATGATCGTTGTGACCGTGTTGTCTCTATGGGGAGAGACTATTGTTGTGACGTCACATACCGTCGGCCAGCAGGTGCGCGGCGCGCTCCACGCTGGCGAGCGAGTGCGTGGCGTGCGCGGAGACGCGCGCGGGCAGCAGGTTGGGGCGGTCGCACGCGCCGCACGCCACCACCACGCGCCGGCACAGGTAGCGGAAGCCGCGCCCCTCCGACTTGTCGTACCTGGAAAAAATTAAATAAAAAAATATTAACATATACGTAACACTACGCCATCTAGTTTCATATTAAACGGAAAAATCTACAAGAGAGCTGGAACTGGGGGTAATCGAATCCACGCCATTGACTACTAGGTCTTGAGATTCGATTCCTGGGCGGGGCCGTAAAAAAAGTTTTTGAGATTTTTCTCAAAAATCTTAGTAGCAGCTCTGATTTGGAAGCTGCCGGCTTTAGAACCCCCACTCCCCTGCCTCGGAGAGCACATGTCGGTCTTGCGCCTGATCTCTCTCCGCGAGTGTCGGTCTGCTGTCCCATCAGGTTATGAGAGTAAGGGAATAGAGAGCGCACCTGTGCACTATAATCTCCTACGTACCTAGCTAGTCGGTTGGAATTGGCCACCATGACCGTTATCGGTCGGGGAGGCATTATTACACACACAAATACGTATAATATGCGTGTATTGTGTAATTTGTAACTGTTATTCATGTATTTGTGTGTCGAAATAAATGTTTTTTTCTTTATAACTCACCCGGAGACCCAGAAGTTGCCGCCCCGCGGGCAGGCGGGCCCGCACGGCGCGCCGCCCGCGCGCCCCGCACTCGACACGCTCAGCACCACCGCGTTGCTACGGAAGTAGCGCTGGAAGCGAAAATATCTGTGTTCATTTTGGAGTAACGGTTACATGAATTACAGCTCTTTTTATTTAACACAAATAAAACAATTCATTTCACAATAACCACAATTAATTTCGGTATTCGGTATTTTGTAAGTAAATACAATACTAAGTATTCAGTATGTTTGTTAAGTGAATTACTAATAGAGATGATGCGTCAGACTGTTCCATTTAGCTTGAGATCCCATGTTTTCTCCAAAGCACACAGTATCGAAATAAAACAGACTATATATCATTCACTGATGTTTTGTGTGAAAACTTGACGTTGACAAATTTCGTCTGAGACATGAGGGCCCTCCTGCAGGAACAAAAGAGAAAAGTAGAAGAGATTTGGTGTCGGTGAACAACGTAGTCAACGTTTGCATTGCTCGCGCGCGCTTTGTATGAAGTTTAACTTGTGCACCTATCTATTTTGTGATAAGGCACCTGCAGCCCGCACGCGAGCACGTGTCGCCGGCAGTGCGCGCTGGTGCTTGCTGGTGACGGTAACCATGGTAACGTACCTGCAGGCCGCACGCGAGCACGTGTCGCCGGCAGTGCGCGCTAGTGCCTGCTGGTGACGGTAACCATGGTAACGCACCTGCAGCCCGCACGCGAGCACGTGTCGCCGGCAGTGCGCGCTGGTGCTTGCTGGTGACGGTAACCATGGTAACGCACCTGCAGCCCGCACGCGAGCACGTATCGGCGGCAGTGCGCGCTGGTGCCTGCTGGGGACGGTAACCATGGTAACGCACATGCAGGCCGCACGCGAGCACGTATCGGCGGCAGTGCGCGCTGGTGCCTGCTGGGGACGGTAACCATGGTAACGCACCTGCAGGCCGCACGCGAGCACGTATCGGCGGCAGTGCGCGCTGGTGCCTGCTGGGGACGGTAACCATGGTAACGCACCTGCAGGCCGCACGCGAGCACGTATCGGCGGCAGTACGCGGCCACGGCGCGCGCGCTGAGCCGCTCGGGCGCGTTGGCCGGCAGCGGCGGCAGCCACAGCCACGTGCCCGGCGACAGCGTGCGCACGTGCGGCGGGAACGTCGGCCACGCGCCGCCGGGCGGCCCGCGGCCTAGCACCACGTGGTCTATCTGAAATTTGAAATTAAACTTTGTATAAATCTTTGATGATGGACTTAAAAAGTAGATAGGTACGATATCTTATCTACCACGCTACCTATGGCATGCAATCGTAACATGCAGTTTACCTAATGTTAAGTGACTGACCGCAGCCCTTGAACACCTACAAAATGTCGCAGATGCCAACTTGAAGAAAGGGGAGAATTTATGATGAGAAATAAGAAGAGGAATGGGATGGAAACACAAACCAGAAGGAATTACAATGCCAATAATATCGACTCAAAGGATAAGGAAAGGCAAGGTTTACTATCGACCTTACAACTTGAATAAATCACTGAACAATATACATAAATTGAACAATTTTGTCAATGAATAAAAACTAAAAACGTAGGTTGTTAACGTACCAATTTCATCTTGTTAGTCAGAGAAAAAACAATTAATAAAGAAAACAAATCCGCATAAGCAACGATCATACCAAGACAACCACAAGATGGCGTCTTACCTCCTTCTCCACATCGTATCTCCACTCGATCAGCGAGTCCGCCTGCACGCCCAGGTCCGCGCACGGCCTCAGGAGATTGTCCGTCTGAAATATTACAAATTGACGTATTCATAAATAATAATAATAAATATTCCTGGACATTTAACACAACGCCATCTAGTCGCAAACTAAGCAAAGCTTGTATATTGAGACTGAATAACTGACAGACATACTCAAATATAAAATTTTGTTTGTAATGTTTTCACACAAAAACGACTGGGCCGATATAAAAAAATTATTTCATCATTAGAAAGCTGCATCTTCACTACGTGAAATATGATAACATTATGCTTTGAGAGCAAAGCAACAAAAACAGCTATAATTTAAATTAGCTGTCTAACAACTGTTCTGTTTTTATTTATATATCACACAAAAAGTATACACTCGTGAAAACATAAATTCATTCGAATAAATCAAGTTTTTCAACAAGATCTTATAAATCCAACTTAAGAAAAATATAGAGCATTGAGACCCCAATCATTAAACAAGCAAAAAGTCTAAAGTAATTTAATATCAGTGTTATAGACAACGATAACCCTGAACGAATTAAATAAAAAATGCAAGGTCTGTTACGCAATTGGCACCATCGTCTGATTATTGTTTTGTATAGTATTTGAGGTCAGTTGAGATGGAAAATTCTCGATTTATTTTCATGTCGTTCAAACCACAGACATTGTGTAGAAGGGACGGAGAACATTTTTGAGTCATCATACAATTTTTGCTAAAAATGTTGAATGCCATAAACAAATAATTTTGACTTACGGCCATTTTCAATAATGTATCAATGATTATGGATAGATTGTTATGTCAAATTATATGACAATAGATAGACAAAAGTCATAGCAAATGTATCCATCGTTAGGATATTGAAATCAAAGTAAGTGCAAATAGATAGATTTGTTTTACTTTAGTAAGCAAAAAAAGGAATAGATAGAATATTGAAAACGGCCATTAATGATACTGTGAAAATTATAATACTGTCAACTAAAGGATACTGCTTGATGACTGGCATTTCCTCGCCTCGTCATAAAAGAATTACTTCACAATTTTTTCATAGTTTATAATGAATTTCGTGATACTTGCGCAAAATATTGTGTCACGTACCACAGATGACTTGCATATTATTGGTTCGCTAGCCCTGTCCTATTGTATTCTATTATAAAAGTCACGATCTGATCCATCACCTAAGAGTCTAAACTACTGAAGCATAACATTACTCGCAACATATACTCTGATATATGCACTGCACCCATAAAAAATATATCGAGTGGGAGTCGCACATAAGGGTTTCCTTAGAACTAACCATTAGCTACAAATAGTATTACATTTTACAATGCAACTGCTGCCTGTATCTCCTACAAACAAATTTTCGACAGACATGTAGTGTGTAGACACCCTTATGATGACAAAACTATATTGTATTAAAAAGAAATAAAGCAGTCATCAAACAATACAGACGTCTATTTATTCAAGCTAGGCATCTGCAACAGTTAACTGTTGTGGATGTTCATGGGCTGCGGTCAGTCACTTTCCATCAGGTGAACCACATGCTCCACTTGCCCGCTGTTATATAAAAAAAATCTGGCGACCCTGTCAGGATGCCTGTCATCATAAGGGTGTCTACACACTACAGACATACATAAGGTGTTTCGATTTTCGCCCTTCGACTACGGAACCCTAAAAGTACGTAGATACGTATGTAATCTTAGAATTAATTAACCAAGATAATTTGTATAAAAACTGCAACCGCTGTGTCATGTAGAGACTGGTTTGCTGTTATCGTTTGCGGCATTAGAATACCTTTCCGACCTCATTGCATATTCTTGCGATCTTATTCTCTTAATAAGTTTTATTAACTCAAAAATATTTGAGTTTGATACAGGTATCAATGAATAATTTGCAAACGACGAACCAATTGGCGCAGTGGATGTGGCAAGGGTCTATTGCGCCGAAAGGTACGGGTTCAATCCTCACGAGTAGAAAATTATAATGTGATCAACATTGTAATTATCTACTGTTTGGGTGTTTATCTATCTATCGTATGTATGTATTTCCAAAAAAAAGTATGTCTATGTATGACTATCAGTTAAGTAGTTTCTACAGTACAAACTCTGCTCAGTTTGAGACTAGATAGTAGTTTGGAATGTCCTAGAATATTTATTTATTTATGTAATTCGTCAGGAACTTTGTTAAATATCTTTTGGGATCTAAATCCACGTCTGTCTTAATCAATTTTAGTTTGGCAAAGTTTTAGTCAGTAAGTCTAACATAACCTAACCCCTTTCCCCAATACGGTTAGGTATTCATGTAGGTTTTGCTCACTTTAAAAAAAGAACAAGTGACAGTGGACACTATCTTAGAATAAGTTAATTAGAAATTTAGGTTAGATAAAAATTATTTATTAGTCTTGTAGGCTAGATCGTAATTAGCTTAAGGTACGTAAGGTAGGTTAAGGTACTATCTTTAGACTTAGAACCTTAATTAAAAAAAAAAAAAGAACAGAGTAGCATCGTATCA
>LQNK01000483.1:109091-127712 GCA_001586405.1 Phoebis sennae | reverse complement strand
ATAATAAAAAAATAAATGTCGCGAATTCGACTCGCATTAGGCCGGTTTTAGTTTGCTTAGAAGCAATTTGATTTGTATATTTTGTACGAATATAAAATGTTATGATTGCGTCCAATAGTTTGTAAAATATGTTTTAATCCCGGAGTTGCCGCGGGATCAGAAGTTACGCGAGTGGTGCCGCGGTACGACGTTAGTTATTTATTTATCAAATTAACGTGCGTATGGTCTGAAGTTATCTCTACTCTCCATAGAGAAGTAAACGAAGACTCAGGAATAAGACAGAAATAAGAAGGACAATGTGTATTAAGAGTCTCCATTTATCAAAAGAAACATTTTAAATCACAATGAATCTAATTCCTCTGTTCGAGATGGTAGACTCCAGAGTTTATTTGGGCATATGCAATGAACCATTCAGAACCAATTTTTTGTAGTTTTGTTAGCCTACGCCTAGTAGGATATTGTACTGTCCGTATGTACGACGTTTATTTTTTATAGGAACTGTACCTAAAATAATAGCGAAGCACAAAAATAAAATACACGTAAAAGCTAGTTGAATGGAATTCCAAAATCGATTTTCTTATCGATACATAAAATTGTTCAAGAAAGTTCTAGACAAGTAGCTAACAATATCAGTTCAATAAGCTAATTGACTTCGAGTGTGTCACTCGATAAAGTCAATGGTCAATTAAGTGGCCAATTATTAAGTCTACGTTATATGTTTCGCAACTATGTATAGCGTTTTTACATTCTTACACCCGTATTCTAATACATATCTCGAGCATTTCTCGACTTCACTCAACCTCTGTCAACGAAAATTTACATTCTGAGTCGGAAAAATCTCTACTTACTGACGTCCACTCACGTTAAGAAAATTTCGGAGAAGAAAATTTAACACTATCCGTTACTTCGATCTATTTATTAAAATATTATATTTTTATGTTATGAATTTTCTATTGAAATTTGCCGTACGTCATATTTGACGTAACCTGAGTGGAAGTAAAATTAAGGTAACTTCTTAGAATACGGGTGTTAGTATATTACTTTACTTTCAACGTCTTCTTCTTCCTTCAGCAATGGATATTTTTAACAACAAGAAATACTTATAATCAAAAATAACTGGAAAATTGCTTGGTCACATGTGCACATAGTTTGTTTTACACTTAATGTCATTGATATTGTAAAACCTTACGTTCTGTTTCTTTACATTGTAAAAAAAATATATATTGTAAAAACCTGTAATTGGCTTTATTTGCTCTGTAGTTTGGTTAAAATGTTTACATTTTTCTGCAACGCCGTTGGTTTATGTTAAAATAAATAAATTAAAAAAATACGATTAATTTAAACGACTTTTATATTCCTCATTGGTCTATACTGAAATATTTTTAACTGCGACATTCCTTATGTTACAAGTTTTCAACATTGTAATTTTCTACTGCGTTAATTTATCTATGTAAGTATTTACAAAAAATATGTTTGAGTATGCCTATCAGTTTTCTAGTTTCTATAGTACAATCCTTGCTTAGTTTGGCACTAGATGGCGTAGTGTTATATGTCCCCGAATATTTATTTATGTACCAAAACACCCTTCTCCTAAAACACTATATAGGTATCCTAAATATTGACTGTATTGATATAAGAATCATCTCGTTCCTATCTTACGTTTCTTGTACATACATGTTATAATTACAGATAATGGATGTAGGCCTTGGACGAATCAAAATAGCGTACTTGACATCAAAACCCTAATTAATATTTCGATACAAAGCACTTGTACCATATAAGAAAATCGTCATATACAATATTCAATATTTGCATAAGTAGAGACATCATCATCATCCTGCCCTTATCCCATTATTTGGGGTCGGAGCAATGGGTTTTTTTCTTCCCACTCGTCTCTTTTTTTGACATTTCCGCACTCACACCTATTTCATTCATATCTTCTTTTATACAGTCCATCCTACGTCCTATCCAATCATCACTTTATATTTATCACCCTCTTCCCAACATAACTATCCTCCCGCCGCATAACATTTACTTATAAGTGGTTTATTAATGACTAGCTGTGCCGTTCTGTCTTCCCCGTTCTCGATTTGATCATAATCCTTTCTTAGCCTATACCTCACTACATCTACCTGCATGCAAAATTTCGGCCTAATCCGTCCAGCGGCTTGGGATGTGCGTTGATAGATCACTATGACAGTCAGTCACCTTTGAGTTTCATATATATACAGTTTCCGTACTATGGTAAAAACGGGACCCTATCTAGTTTTTCTATAACCTATTGTAACAATTGTGGATTCACCACTTCACTCATATTTCACCGCATATTTGCATTTATTTGAATCTTCATTCATTTTTTCCCTATACTTTTCCTTGTTGTGAATTATCAACACATCATGTTTATTGTTCCAATAATTACTCAATACTTATAAACTTTGATACTGTGGCTAATATATCAAGATCCTGCGATAAACTGATACCAACGTGTTCACTTATATCATCCTTTTTGTTATCAACGTTGGTCAATATTCTGGCTCGTGGGGAGGTCATGATTCAATAAGCAAACCAAGTAGAAGGGCTTAGTTAGTCATAGCCCTAATGTTGCATAATATATTTCTTCTTCCAGTGCCTCTTCTTTACAGAAGGTTGGCTGTTAATTTCGTGGACTGTTTCGTTCAGGACGAAACAACTCCTCCACAGATGATATCCCGGTCCACTCCCTAATGTTTCCCATCCAAGATTTCTTCCGTCTTACAACCCGTCTCTTTCCTTTAATTTTGCCCATCATAATAAGTTGTAGAAGGTATCGTTGATGACGGAGAATATATCTAAGATAGGTGACTTTGCGTTTCTTTACAATATTTTTACGGTCGTTTTTATTAATATTTTATCCATCCCTTTTATTGCTTACGGAAGTCAGACAAATCTATCCAATTGCACTTATTTTGATAACAATATCCTACCGACGGATGACCTTTGCTATGTGTCTTGTCTATCGTTATATAATCTGAGATAACAATATATCCATAATCTTTGACACGTTATTGAATACGACCGTTAATCTATTCGTTGTATTCGCAGATATTAATCTATCGACTACAGGAGTATCGAATAAACGGTGATGTCTTAGATCATCTGCATCAAGATTTTTTAAATTAGAAATATAATACCGTTAGGCTATTGGTTTGGTTCGCTGGTACCTAGGATGCTTTTGAAATCGGAGAATAAATCAGTGCTGCATCAGAGATGCATAATTAAAATACGAAATGAAATGAATGAGTATTATTTTCAATTAAGAAAATTCGGGTGGCTTTTTTAAATTTTTACATTAACGACAGAAAACTCATCAGTATGCATCGCGAATGCAACAGCTATTATCTACTATACAAATACGTACACTTATAGCTTATCTCTGTTGATATCAACGGCCGATATCAAAATTGAGTCAGCGTGACATTACTTGTATTTACTGACCGAATTCTTAAGAACGCATAAAGCAAAAAAAAAATACTCACCAATAACAACGACGTCCTTATAAACGATATCATCTGACAGAGTGTGTTGGCAGGGCTTCATGTTGTCTCTCATTCTTCAATATCTTAGATCATAGATTAATCTTCTCTACGTTTTTAGGCCTGAGTATTGTCTATGTCGAATTCTAAATTCAACTATATCTTATAGTCTTTTAAAAAAAATGCAATCTATGTCTAATTTCTTAATTTAAAATTCCAATCTTATTCGAATTCTTAATTCTAATTTCAAATTTATAATAATTTATATCACAATACTAACGATCACGAGTATCTGTCAATTCGAATTCTAAATTCAAATTTAAATGCTTTAAATTATATCACAAGCAGTTTAAAGTCTTACGGACTATTTTATATCTATGGTTATTCTATTAGTGTCTGTACGTCACTGTTGTTTGTGGTTGTTATGCTGTAATCTGAAACAAAAAATGTTAAATATTTAACTATTATATAGATATGCATTTGACATATGCTAATGTATAGAATGCTTGACGTATTTTGAATATTCATCATATCGTAATTATGCGGTAAAATGCTAATGAAAATACATTTTTAAATACAGTTGACACGCCTTCAATTATCGATTCTATTTTTTTCCATTTGCGACGTAGACTGAGGTAACAATAGATATTCATATACAGACTGCAAAACCTTCTTTTCATTTTATTATTGTAATTTATCGATGTCTACAATTTCAAAAGATTTATACTAATACAAAATAGGAATAATGAAGATATAATAAGTATCTATTAGATAGAGCTAAACCTCCAGCAACTTTGACAATTTCTTTTTAAATCTTCCTCCTTATAATTTAGTCGACAATCTACACTAATATTATAAAGAAATATTATATAAAATTTTTATATAAGCTCCAATTTGTAGTATTATTTTACCATCGAAATGCCCTTACTCCTTTCGTTAACTTTCTCTCTCTACTAAAGATTGTCTGGAAGAAATCGCTTCCTTAGCGATAAGACCGCCTATTGTTAAAATATAAGTCTCTTCTTCTTCCTCTTTTAGTTAATGGCACCACCCAATAATATAAAGATTAAAGGTCTTTAGTTTTAAGCTCTTTAATCTTTATATTATTGTCAGTGCAATAAAGGATATAAATCAATAAATTATCTCTGATGAATATAGGCTATTATGGCACTACAGGAGCGAAGCCGCGGGGCCCAACCTAACATATTATAACTTACATATTATAAATCTTCCTTATCAATCCCCTTCATCAAAGTGCATACAAAATATGAGAACACGTGTTTAGTGCTCCAACGTTTTAGTGTTAAAAATAATCTAACCTATTCTGTCTAGACCTGGCATTCTGGCTGGGTGCCAGGTCATCTGCATGCGTTAAGAGCTGGAAATCGCTATTATCAGGTAACTTGTTTATTGCTGTTTTGTTATTACTGTTTCACCTATAACTAACATTAACTGTTCCTTAAACCGTTCCTATTCCTATTCTACTAATATCATCATTTGGTCTAGTGGTTTTGACTACAGATCGAGGTCTCGGGTTCGAGACCTGCGTGGGGCCAAAAAAATGGTATTAAGATTATTCTAACAAAGTCTCAATAGCAGTCCCGACTGGAAGTTGGCAGTGTTGGAACACCCCCGTTCCTCGGGCACGTAAAACCATCGGTCCTGCGCCTGATATCTCTCCGGTCGTGTCAGTCTGCCGTCCCATCGGGTTATGAGAGTGAAGGAATAAAGAGTACATCTGTGTTTGCGCACACGTTTATGCACCTGCAGAGCTGGCTGATCTCTGTCGAGATTGGCCACCATGAGCGTTATCGGTCGGAGAGGCATTAGAAATATTACAAATGCAAATGTTTGTGTGTGTTGCTCTTTCACGCAAGAACTACTGAACTTTTATGCTTTATAATATAACACTTTGTGCTTTTTGATATTATTTTGTAGCCTTCTCGTCTTTACGAGTAAATAACAGATCAACGGTTAACAAGTACAATTACTGAAATAATAAAAAATATTTCCTTTTCCCTTCATATGCCACAAGGTTTCATAATATAATTAAATATTATTAATAATCGCATCATGTCTTGAAGAATTCTTAAGTTTTTTGTTATACATATTATGTTGTTATATTATGAATACCATATATGTCGTTATACCCTAAAGGATATAATAAACAAACAGACAGAAAAAAATTACAATGTTTATCACATCATAATCTACTACTCGAATGGAGTAGAAGATTATGATGTGATGGAGGGGATCGAACCCACACCACCCTCCGGCGCAATAAACCATTGGTGTATCCACTGCGCCAATCGGGTCGTCGAAACTTATAGACTAGGCTTGACTTTCATGCTGCCTTTACTGATACTACAGTGATATAGATCAATATTACGTATATATATTCAATATTCCATATTCGTATATTCAATATATTCAATATTCGTATATATATTTAATATAACCTTAGGTAGGTTATATTAATGCCATGTTTTCCACTTATTTTTGAGGAAGCAAATACATGAGGTAATCGATAAGATAATATTTGATAACAGATACTAGATAATCCGCTTAATTGAATATTCATACGTCGCATTTTACACATGTATGATAACTAATATTTAGTACTATAAGTTGTACTCTCAAAATATTAAGGGCAAAGAAAAGAGGATATACGGTTTTCTTGTCTTCGATAAATCAATACTCTCTCCATCGTTTTCAGCCACTGTGGCAAACTTACACTCGAAACGTTCCTCCTAACCGAATTTCAGCCACGGCAGCTAATCTCTACAGAGATCAGCCAACTGCGTGGGAGATATTATAGTGCACAAGTGTGTGCGCAAACACAGGTTCTTTACTCTCATAACCCGATGGGACGGCAGACTGACACGACTTTCGCTTTACGTGCTCTCCGAGGCATGGGGGTGCTCCAGCAATGCCAACTTCCAGACTCAGGGCTGTTACTGAGATTTCTTTGTCAGAAAAATCCCAATAACAAAAATCTTACACTCACACAGTACAGATTAGCCAGCTACTACGGTGATATTATAATGCACAATTTATGCGCGAACATAGGTCACTCTCTATTCCTTTACCCTCATAAACCAACATGACCAGAAATAGATCAGGCACAGGACGGTTTTACGTGCTCCACGAAGCACGGGTGTGTAACAACAATGCTTATGGTCGGTAAAGTACAAAATGTATATGGAAATGTTTTACCAAGATTTTCAAGACCAACATGATTTGAATTGACTTGATTCCTATCAAACGACTTGACTTATTATAGAAAACTTGGGTAAAGAGAAGGGAGGCCTTTCCATAGTTGTACGACATCACATTTCTGATATATGTCGTGTGTATAATCTTTTCTTTTCTTTTTTACCTCATTAAATATAGATTCCTATAATGGTATTCCATCGCCCAATGTCAGGTATAAGTCAATGCACGATAAAAAGGATCAAATATACAAACATTAAACTGACCAATGACCATTAATCAAATGTCACAAAAAACCGGTCGAACAACAATACCAACTTTATATGAAGGCTTTGTTCGGCGATCATTAAAAAAGTATAAACTTATGTTTATTGTAAAAATATTTTATTTATTTTCTTACATATTATGTTTGTCCGTCTGTATAAGCTCAAAATTAACCGCACTGTTTTTTGTTCGTTCTGAGATACCATATATTCTTAATTTTAAGTTACTTAGCTTTAACGTTATAACATAAAAAATAATGGCTAAGAATGACATTTTAAATTGATATATTTTAATTTACCTAAAGCGTTTTACATCTTCTAACTCAAGGATAAAACGCATCTAGAATTAATGAAATGACCTAAGAATAATTAAATCTTCACAGGATTGTGTACAGAATGTTAATTTAAATGGGGTTATTTACAACAATAGAATTTATTTGAAAACTTTATTTAACCGATTGAACTAGAATGTGGCGTGCTTCAAGGTAGAACTCTCGGTCAATTGTTTTTTACCAAGTATGATAACGGTCGTACTTATGCGAAAGTTAAATTTCATAAGTAAACTGTAAACATGTTTAATCTTACTGATTTCTATCTCAAAATTTCATTTGTATTTTTCTATAGCGTCAAAAATAATTTATGTTATGATAAGCATAAATCGCAAAACAGCTATTTCGATATAATTTATTCGTAGTAGTTGCGACCCGCGGTTTCATCTGCAAAATTTCATACCGAATCACCAATAGTCTTCCTATTTTCCTATAATATATAAAAGCATAATGCTAGATAGTATATTATAGTCAATGAACCTGTCTTTCATAAAAAGACTAAAGTTTTCAAATCCTTCCGGAAGTTTTTAATCGCATAGATGACATTTACTTGGACACTTTTTAAAGATAGCATTTATCATACAATACATTACGCTGTTAGAATAAATAATTGTGATTACGCTGCCAACGTAAATATTCCACTCCATTTGTTATCGCAAATATTGCACAATTAATTATTTATGACAACCATTAAAACGTCGACGAATTAAGATGAGATGGTAATTTTGTGTACATTGAAGAAAGGATAACTTCTTATGTATATTAAGACGTAGAGACGGAAAATTTTGTCTAAACATGCCAATCTTCTTTTACTAAATTTAAATGGATATGATGGATTTGAATACATAATTTGTTTTATTATGAACAGCACCATGTTCATGAAAGGGCTATAGATATTACGAGACATAGTTTATATTTAACCTGAATTAGGCTTTCAATTTTACTGATACGTGCATTCGATAAGTGATAAAATCGTACTATTTATTCTGGAAAGAACAATTTCAGTTTATGTAGTTTCTACATAAATTACTTTTAGTGCTAAAAATGTTTCGAATTTATGAAGCTGAGTCTTGAAGGCAATCGAGATCCTCGGCCAATTATTATCAAATTCATCAAAACTTAGTCCTATATTTATCTAAATAAGCATTTTAACTCAATTATTCTCAACTATTTGTCTTCAATACCATATAACTAATTCTCCAAACAGTTTCTCCTACCATCATTTACGACCTTTGCATAACAAACGTAAACTACAGTCTGTTTAGTAAATAATTCGTCCGTCGTATATTGTTCCGGGACGAGAATAATGGAGTTTGTTTTATTACCTACATTGAAAACATTAGCTAATCGTTATATCTCTCATAGTACTTTGTTGATACTCCATTCATTACACTGCAATGTTAGATGATGTCCAGATGACGTATTATATTTCAATTAAACAAGAACAAATAAAAATATTTAAATTGTACTTTGAAATGTTTATACGATGGTATTCTTATCACCATTAAAATTTGGTTTGGCTATTTTTTTAAATTCTGTGTTTATTTTTAGGTTTCCAAACCTCCAAAGGACAAAATCGGAACATTTATGTATTATTATTACTTCGATGTTCGTCTGTTTAAATTTGTGCTGGACTTCACAGGCAAGCCTGGCCTGAGAAGGGGATTCAATTCGTCCAATTATAATCTAAAAATTTCATTTGTCAAAATCCCCTTTGCGATACATCTTTACTGCAAATAGTTTTTTAATCCAATTAAATTTGTTAAGACAACACTATTTTTATGATTTAGTTCAATATCAGTCAGTCACTTAATTTGAACCGAATATAGAGTAACATTTATATCTTTAAGGTATACTATCGACATTACATACTTTCCAATTTCAAATTCTATCCTTCTGATAACTGTAACCAAATACTTAATTGGCTTTATCATGTTTAATTAAAAAATAAACTTATTTGAACTGAAAATATATTATTTCAATAGAAGTAACATATTTCTGGGTTGCGATTACGTCATCTCAGAGACAGTTAAAAACAGTATATTTATTGTGCTTACCTCATCGATAATGACAAGCATTTTTTGTTGTTTTAATTTCCTTTCATTTAAAACCCCTTCTGCACATCGGCAGACGCATAATGTTATATTGCCTATATATATGTGAAAGTTTTAGGTAGTTTTTGTGTGTAAATATTACAAACACAAAAGCACGCCTCTTTCTAATATTACAATAGATTACTAATAAAAAAGACGTACTTTGATATATAGAATTAACATATCCATTTGCCTGTTTCGGGTGATTGAGTGACAAAGATACAGAAAACACATTTACATTGTATCTTCAGTAAGATCTTAATCCTCAGTTTTACACAAATTACTTTATCTTGGATGCTAGCCAAGTCCCTTAAATCACGAATCATTACATTTCTCCATGATAAAAAGAACATAAAAGTATGCTCTATTCACAATTTTTTCACTAATATATATGCACTCATATAGAAGTTTTCATTTATCCACTTGATATCATCTAAATCCTTTTTAATATCTCCAGCAAAGAATAGTACGTCAGCTTTACAACTATTGTTTTACCTTGAATGATGGCCAAGTTTTTTCATCATTAATGGTTAACCATTTCGTTCTACTACATTTAATTCTTTTTATTTTAATTTATAAACTTTCATCTGGGCCTGTATTAATCTATCAATCTCTCCCTATTAATTCGTTTGCCTTCCTTCAAGCCGGCAAAGCGTCTGCGACACTTTGCTGTTGTAAATGTTTATGAGCAGCAGTCAGTCACGTAACATCAGCTGAACCGCATGCCCCACTTGCCTGTTATCACATAAAAAAAATCATGTGTATCTTTTTAAATCTTTAGCAAATTCGACGATTTTACATTGGGATTTATAACCTTTTCTATCATTTGATTCCTTTTAAAATCTATAGCAAGTTTATCGTCAGTATAACCAGCTCTTTACCTTGGATGCCGGCCAAGTCCTTCACATCATGGACCATTTCGTTCCTCCATCAGTTATCACAAATGAAGTTAAAAGTATTCGTCGTTTATCTTTTCATCTGAATGCAATGCGTCATGCGATACTTATCCGTCTGGAGTAGTGTTATATTTTGGGATCATTCTTTATAGGATTGTTTGTTTCTACTTTAATATCAAAAGACGTGTCCAAAAGGAATTAAAGCTGGATAATGTTCTGCTCTATTAAATTTTTACCTGATGGACAATATCAACAGAGGCTAGCCAACTGCGAAATAATAGGGCAGTGTATGCAAACACAGGTGCACTCTGTTCTCTTACATTCATAAAATGATGGGACGGAAGATCGACACGACCGATGAAAAGTCAGTCGCAGAAACGACGGATAAAGGTAGTCAAAGGCGAGATATAGCAGATGCTACATATAATATTAGGACTACTGCCTCTGCTTAAGCATTCGATAATTGGAAAAACTTCTCCTAAGGGGGTAAGATAAGAGATGAAACCTTGATATAAACTTCGATACTCAAAGTTGAGGCGTATCAGCGCGAGCGGTTTGTGGTAAATAACGAGCAACTTCTAAGATATAGTTGTATGTATAACTTCAGATATTTAATACCTCATGTTGAGAATTACATAATGTTGTTTTCTTACATAACACAAGACAACAATATCTTAAGAAAATCTGTATACAAGGACAAATTCTATTTTATAGTAAAGTCGATTAGACATTTTCAATAATGTATCAATGATTATGGATAGATTGTTATGTCAAATTATATGACAATAGATAGACAAAAGTCATAGCAAATGTATCCGTTGTTAGGATATTGAAATCAAAGTAAGTGCAAATAGATAAATTTGTCTGACTTTAGTAAGCAAAACAAGGGATAGATAGAATATTGAAAACGGCCGTAGAAGCACAACAAAAAATGGTATTTGATTGAAATGAGTCATTTTGCTTTGATTGAAACTGTCAAGGAGATGATAAATAATTATTTTGCAGAAATAGAAATGAACGTGTACATTTGTCATGTTTGTAAATTGCAACGATGAGTTAATGACAGGAAAATAAATGGACGGGTTCACGGGTATGTCACTCCCTAATAAATATGTTGATTAGTTGCATGTTTAATTAAATTTACAAGGTTGTATAGTGGCGTTTTTAATTTTCGGCTTTTTAACCAAAATAATAATATAAAGATATTTATCATGCTTGTTTTTTGTCTCAAAACTTTTATTGCCTTGTTTTTTCATTTTAGAAAACTACTGGGCAGAATTTGATTTGATGATGAAAATTACATATGCTGATAGATCAATATTAGGTACAACTAATAGGATACATTTTATTTAAAAAATATTTTTTTTGGGCGGAAGCCTATATATATTTATAATTACAAGTCGGTAAATTTTTATTTGTTAAATTCGAAAATCTTCGAACATTCCTGATAGATTTGTAAAATTCTTATTGTTTCTCAATAGATAAATCAATCATGAAATAATATTCGACTATGTAGGCCGTTCAGTGTCCCATGAGTCGAATGATCAACCACTAGATCAGGGGAGCCGAACCTTTTGCATTGAGGCCGGGTTATTTAGTGTTTATTTTATTTCTATCAATAAAATATTACCGTAATAAAACCATAAACTTTTATTCTCGAACTATCATTGTATTTTTTTTCAATGCAGTGTAACGTAATCAAGTATCGGTATATGAAAATGTAACAGTTACATGTTGAAAAATTACACGGAAAATTTTTTTCAAAATTTAAACTACCGTACGATCACTTTCTTACTTTCTTTTGTCATAAAATACCTACTAAACATTATTTTTTAATGCACAATAATGATCATGCTGCAAACACAGTGTCGCGTGCCAATGGTTCACCATCCCTTCACTAGACAACGTATTTTCATCTACACTGGTTAAAAATAATATTTACGATGTAGGTCGTGGATGATGGACGTACCCAAGACAATCGTCTTTTGCATTTTGCATACAAATATTTGTTCAGTGGTGATGGATGGAAATGAAGTTTGGGTTTTCTGATTAATAATTAATCTATTTTTTAATAGAAGAAGTAGTAGTGCGTCGGCCATAATCCTTGCTTTTTCCTTCTCGCTCTAAATTAAACCTAAACGATTTTTTTTTCAAGTTTTGAGGTTTTTTACCTCATATTTGGCTGAGTGGTTATCCTTTCTTAGAAATAAAGCCATTTTCTATCTTTCTCATTATATGTTTTTTATCATTCATTCATTTTGTGTTTTTTTTTCTCATTATTGTATTTTGTGTTGTATTTCTTTATAATGTCTGTGTTGTGGTGGTGTATTTTAAATAAAATGATTTTCTTTTTTATAGCGAACTATAGTTCGCTTACACAAATTTAAGATCCCAAACGATATTCTATAGATGTCTTGTAAAGAGATATAAATATAGAACTTCTATAATTCTTCTGCCATATCTTGTCTAGACAACACAAATTGACATAATTATCGCACAAAATCAACCATGTTGTGTTCAAAGTTTGATAATCGCCAAAACAACACTTCACGGTACACGCTTGTTTTATCTCTGTATAAAAACCCGAAGGGCGCGCCGATTGACGTGAAAAAAATGAGGAAGTTGTTTAGTGTAATAATAAATATCGTTTCTAAGAACTTTTAACGTGTTTAAATACAGTATAATGGCGTACTTTATTGATACGACAAATATTTTGTTATTTTAAAGAATCGCATCGGAATTTACGTATCCCATTTTCTACTGTAATTTTCTTCTGTCTGGTTATTAATTTATCCATAGTATGTATGTATTTATAGCTCGATAGCCAGGACCTCATAAGAATTGTTTATTTTCTATTTTCTAATGGTGAAATAAATTGTATATTATTATTAACAAAAAATATGTCTATCAGTTTTGATACCTAGTAGGTACAAGCATTGCTTAGTATGGGGCTAGATGGTGTAATGGTACATAACTACATAAGTTTAAAACATAGTACTGTATTTTCTTTAGTAAGCAAATGTAAGCAAAATCTATAGTAATATTATAAAAGAAAGATTTGTTTGTTTATATTGAATAGGCACCGAAACTACAGGACTAATTTGCAATAAATTTTGTACAGAGATTCTTTAAAATATAGATAGTTTTTATCCCAAAAACCTACGGGAACGGCATATACACGCGGGTGAAGCCGCGGAGCTCAGCTAGTCCTTAATAAATAAATAAAAAAAAAATACTGTTAAAATGTCCGAGAATATTTATTTATTTGTGCTTATTAATATTGCATGACAAAATAAAATGTGACATATCTATACTCAATTCGTACCAAAACGTTCGACTCTCGTATAATTTTACGTAGGGATTCTTTCAATGTAATGATTCAGTTTTGTTTTTAAATCACCATTCACTTTAACCATTACAAGTATATATTTTAAACAGTTTCAGCCACGCACCGGGCGTGTTTATAAACTTTGAAATATTTTTCATGTTTTGAGAAAGTCACGTTAGACTGTCACGTGTTATAAAAACAGGGATAAATGGTGTTGTCACTTATACACATTTTATTATTTCGTATTATTAGTATTCGTCGTGAGAAAACAATGAAAATATGTATGTTAAACCGGATTATTCGGTCGAACATCCGGATCAGTAAAGTTTTAACTGAATAGTATTTTTACAAGCTGCATAGATATAACATCTGTAATACTAGCTGTGTTCAAAATCCTTATTAATATTATAATTGCGAAAGTAAGTCTGTCTGTCTGTCACTTCACTTTCACGCCTAAACTACTGAACGTTTTGGAAGAAATGTGTACCAGTATAACCGTGGATGTAACCCTAGGGCATACTTATCAATACATATAATAAAATTACTAAATAAAAGTAATAACAGGCACAAATAATAGAATAGAATAAAAAATATTTTTATTCATGTAAACTTTTTACAAAGTACTTATGAAAAGTCATTTATGTTACCACCGGTTCGGAAAGTCGCCTCTATCGAGAAGATACCGGCAAGATACTCTTTAAAATTATTTGTTTTTTTTTACAAATATAAGTTGATAATATATACTTTACAATCAATGGCCTAACAACTGTCCTGTTGTTCAGTTACGGCCGTTTTCAATAATGTATCACAGATTATGGATAGGTTGTAATCTCAGATTAAATGACATTTGATTGCCAAAATTCATTACAAATGCTATCCGTCGACAGCAAATTGAAATCAAAGTAAGTGCAAATAGATAGATTTGTCTGACTTTAGTAAGCAAAACAAGGGATAGATAGAATATTGAAAACGGCCGTTAATTGATACATGCCATGAATCTTTATCCTCCATATATTCTTCAATAGATTCATATTGATGTAAAGCAGGATATGTCTTCAATGTATATCTCTATCTGAAGATGGCCTCTATCCGTCGGGTTTTAAAATGGTTCTGACTTTAAAATTGAGTAGACTTGTATTCTTCTATTCTTCATAACATTTCACGAGATACAACCAAAAATTAAAGGGTAACAAACATTTAAATAATTCACGAACCCGTTACTCGCTCGCTGAATAATTTCATGAAGGCGTGACCTTCCATTAGCACACCCATTCGTTACTGCGTAGTTTTACACGTACACTATGTAAATATAAATTAATAAATATTTACATACATTTGACACATCCCCATGTAGTCTAAAACTAAGCAAAGATGGTACTATGGTATCTAGACAAGTGATAGACATACTTTTTTTGTAAATTCATACATATTATAAGTGTTAAAGTCTGAATGTTCTGTGTTAATCACACCGCAACTACTGAACGGATTTTGATGAAATTTTAAAGAAAGAAAAAAAAATCAGTAATAATAATAATACAGATAGAATATTGGATGGAGCATAATTTTTATTAATTTTCATTTTCTATCATTGAATTTCACGCGAGCGATCGACGCCCTAGTGCGTCGCAGGAAGTATACAGCCTATATGTTTCATCATAATCGGTTCAGTAGTTTTCAATAAACGATTTTATTTAAAAAAAGGGATGCTACGAAGCCGCGCGTCACAGCTAGTTTATTAGAAGCACTTCTAGTGTGTTTCATAAAAACACAGTTATGTATTACATACATATATTTTTTCAGAACTTAACTATGTGGTATGCGCACATGAATCGTATGCAAAGTAACTGCTTTTTTATTATCCTCTCCTTAAAGTTGAGTCATCAAGAGACACATGAAGTGTTGTGGCGTTGATTCCACCAACTGGGAGAATTTTGCACAGAAGAGGTCAGAATGGAGGAAAATTGTCCACGACAAAACGGAGGTTTTTGAAAAAGGGCGCCTGGAAGAACTTGACGATAAACGTGACGAATTGAAGACCAGACCCATGGTCATTCAATACAACTTCGTGCAAGGAGTGCTACACTGCACCGAGTGTAACCGCACTTTTAATAATAAGAGTGGCTATAGCAGTCACTATCGAACGCACCTTAGAGCTCGTGCATCTCAACTTCAATAGAATGCAGTCACCGAAGCCGAAATCGGCTAGAGAGGCATCATCATCAAAGTTGAGCTTGTTTTCAGCATTAGTAAGCCTTTGTGAGTGTTTCACTAGGCTAGGAGTACATATTGCACAATATTGTTCCATTGAAACTTAACATGTGCAAACATGCTTCGATAATACTATACATGTAATTAACTTCAAAACTAAACATGTACAAACATGCTTCGATAATACTATATAAGTGTTCGATGTACTATATACTATTTGTATCTATAAGTTTATTGATGTAGCGGTGAGCTTATTAGATCACTCAATCTCAGAGCCCTATAGGGGTTTAATAGATGGAGTAAATACGCTAACATTTTACAAGTAGGGCTATAAGATCTAGGATGCATGCATTTTTGCGGAACATAAATGTGGCTTATTTATAGCATTTTAAACTCTCATTACACCCTAGAAGAAGTACATCGAGTTACCAATAACCCAGTAATATAATGCTATGGGAGCGAAGTTTGCTCTAAAAAGAAACCGTAGCGTATTTATTAGGGATGCCCTGAATCATGGTTTTACCGAATACTATTCGGTTTAAGCTGTACCGAACCAAATATTGGGCCGAATTATTCGGTTTGCCATATTTCCATTGTTTTGTCGTGTAAGCGTTGAAATATGAACTCCTTTTAAAACAACTTTTTATTAATTTAAGAATATGAAAGACTCGAACCGAATATATTCGGACGATTACAAATAAATATTCAGCGCACCTCTAGTATTTACGAATAAGGCTTTGAATCACTACATAGTATAAAACAAAGTCGCTTTTTCTGTCATGTGTCATGTTGTATGTCCCTATGAACGCTCAAATCTTTAAAACTACGCAACGGATTTTGATGCGGTTTTTTTTAATGGATAGAGTAACTCATGAGGAAGGTTTTTATGTATAATATCATCCATTAAACCCGTGCGAAGCCGGGGCGGGTCGCTAGTTTTTATATGTAATACTACTTTGTTTGCGACTTTGTTTTATACTATGTAGTGATTTAATCCAATTAATTTTTTTTATTAATAAATTTATTTCTATCATGTAATAACTGTAATTCATGCAAAAATTTGGACCAATATAGTATGAAACCCGAGGAAGGACATAAAATAAATTTAACCCCAAAAATCTTACGGGAACGGAGTTATATGCGGGTGAAACCGCGAAGCTCAAATAGTATTCAATAATCCCAATGTAGTTAAGTATATTGTGAATATATATGTATTTTTAATAAGCAAAAAATCTCAAGAGATAGCTGCTAAAACGTACGATTTATCTTCAAATTATCGTATTAATATTAACGAAGTCAATAGTAAAGAAAAACAAAATCAACAAAAAAACTAAGATTTTTGAATAAAAAACTATTATATCAAAACACTAAATTACCTTTTTATGTATCACCTTCACCTTCAAATCAATCCACAATATTCATGCACACAAAAATCGCGAAATAAAATCACAATTATAAAGAGCGCACGTGCGTCCTCGATCACGATCGGATGCAGACTGAATGAATTCATAAGTTAAATGTTTATGAATGACTGAAATTCAAATTTAGAATATCGTGATAAGGCGCGGCACACACGTACTATTGTAATGATAACGTCATAGATATCGACGTTACAAGAATCAATAAGATTTATTTGAGACAATGTTATTGAGATGGTTATAGTTAGCGATGCATTAAATAGTTGTTTCACCGAATAACCGAATACTATTCGGTTTAAACTTTACCGAATCGGATATTATATTTATTTAATGTCTAAATATATCAATTGGTTCTTATATCCTGCAAATAAATGCGTTCCAAGCTTTATAACAAACAGCAGACGGAGATAATGATAACATCATGATAATTTAAACACCCCCCTTTCCTATCTTATCATTTATGAGACATCACGTTATCTAGCAGCCGTAAATAATGGAGTCATAGTTCACTAGCTGTGTCCCGCGGTTTTACCCGTGTAAATCTGCCGTATATAAATTAACCTACCTCCCTTTTCGGGTTTCAAACGATCTCTGTACAAAATTTCATCCAAATCGGTTTAGGCGTGAAGAGACTGAGAAACTAGAGACTCAAAAATTACATGTCGAAAACAATCAGTATTGAAATATTTGATATAAACAAAGATAATTATAAATTATAAGATTAGTATTTATCTGGACTATTTTGGCCTTGGACTGTAATTAAAATATGTGACTTGGGTGTTTCTACATCCTGATGTTGAAAATACAATAAAAATCATAGCAAATTGTGTTAAATGTTCAGGAATATTTATTTTTTACTGATTACCCAAAAAACCAGGAGGTTATCTATTCGGGACGTATTTTTTTCAATTAAGAAATCTTTGATAAAAAATTATATACATATAGGTATGTAAACGTTGATGCTTTTAAAATAATACAGTATTTCTAACAAGTGATGTACGTTTAGTAAGTTTTAACTTATGCGTCATGTCTTAGTGGGAGCTGACCCTAATTCTGTAACTGTTGTATTTATGGTCATTTTAAAACTTCTTCTATGTGTATACAATCGATGGCTTTTCGTCTCGTCGACGCTCGAAAATAGTTGTACTGATTTGTCTTATGTTGATTTTTTTGTGGAAGTTCAGAAATATGTTTAAAATTTTATTTCTCATACAAATAGTTCATACTTTGGTCAACATTCATAAAAAAAAGGTTTGTTGTATATAAATCAACATTTGCATTGAATTCAATTAACTATTCATTATTTATTCTGAATTATAATTATACTAAGAACAACTGCGATGACAAATATTATTTAAATA